>JASTWP010000883.1:0-103804 GCA_030770255.1 Temnothorax ravouxi
TAGAGTTTAACTGGAAAGTACTGTAATATATGAGAAAGAGGAATGAAGGAAAAAGATAGGAACAAAAAAGGAGAAGCCGTAAGAAAAAACACGGAAGTAAAAATAAGAAATAAAAGAAAAAAATGTGAATGCAGAATGAGAAAGAAATAGAGGAAGAGGGAGAAGAAGAAACAAAAGAGAACAGAAAATATGGTATAATGCAGCTTTTGTGTCACATTATTTATAAATACACTAACTTGAACTACCCGGGCATTGCCCGGGCTTCTTTTATCTGAAACAACCGCTTTTGTGGTAATGTAAAAATCAAGCAATAACATATTAAAATTAAAATGTATAGTAATATATAATATTTAATAAAAAGACAAACACATACGCTCGATAATAGCAAAACTAAAATAAGAGGTTGCAGCCTATCATTTATCATAAACTTACATCTCTTGTTTGTGTTGCTCGAAGATTGGCTGCAACTTATTATTTTAGCTATAATATTCAAATTCATAAAGTGTTTTTCTTTGTTCTGCTGTACTAAGTATATGTATACATGTAACTAGATTGGCGCTAGATACTATATACCGTGTCTCTTGATAGATAGAATAGGAGACGCACTGAACTTAAATTATTACAAAGTGTCAAGAGGATGAAGTCAGGGGAGAGGATGGAATGTCCATGTTTTATGCACAATAGCCTATATTTTACGCAGGAGTCTAAAAAGTATATAACTATGTCAAAGTTGGTCCAGATCGGTCAAAAAGTTTAGGAGTGTATAGAAAACATACAGACATAAACCGAAATTCTATTTTATACATATACACATGTATATAATATATACAGATGTATAAATTATATTTGATATTGTATATTATCAAAAAAGAAAAAAAATCTTTTTTTTATAAAAAATTATATTAAAATATTATGAATGTTCCAAGATAGCTGTGTTTTAAGTCCGACAAATATGCGGCGCGCAGTCTATTAAAACAAAATAAATAAATTTTTTTGTAAAAAAACTTGGCGCTGCATTTTTTACTCCTGTCGCATTCTTCTCTAAATTATGTTTATTGTTTTTCATTTAATCAAAAATCTCAGTACTAATGTTTAAATTTTAATGTTTAAATTTCAAAGTCTAGCAGCGCCAAGTTTTTTTACAAAAAAAATTTATTTATTTTGTTTTAAATATTTTTATTTTGTCCGTCACTTCTTTAATTCTTTGTAATTAAAATGATTCTTTGTAATATTAAAAATTTGTTAAAGAGAATTAAGAAGCTATTATCACTTGGTTTAGAATAGGAAGACCCTTGAATAGAAATACGAAGATACCACTTGGGTTTTATTTCTTTAAAGTATAGTTGCATAACAATTATCTTTCAAAGCAATATACATATTTTTTTTACAATTGGCGCAATTTAATTTAAAGATTTCACATCTTTTTTTGAAATACATGTCACTTGAGTTAAGTTAGGTAATATAATTTTGTGAAGAAGAAAATAAAGATTTCACATCCCTTTTATTGAAATACATGTCACTTGAGTTAAGTTAGGTAATATAATTTTGTGAAAATAAAGATACTACCTACCCACTTTTGGGTTTTTTCGAGGTACAAAGATATATTACGTACCATTTGGGTTTTATTAAAATATTTTTAAATTTAAAATTAATGATACTACCATTTGGTTTTTTTTCGAGGTAACAACTACGCGTGTACTTGGCGCCTTTTTTTTACCTTTTTGAAAAAGGTAATTTTGTACTGATTGATTTATTCCTTAAAATTACACATTTTTAACACTCTGCAATTTGATAAAAAAAATTTTTTTACAAAATTCAATACAAATACCACAAACTGTAACATTTTACCTACAAAATGCTTTTTTTAAAATCTTTCTACGATTTTTTTTGACCGATTTACACAATGTTGAAGTTAACCCTTTTTTTTCTTGAAAAATGACATTTACCGCCGACATTAGCATTAACCAATGTGCACCACGTGGAGGTTGTCAGTCGGATTTTGCACATCGTGTGTGTGTGTGTGTGTGTGTGTGTGTCACAGCAGAGATAAGGACTCCGCAGCTCTTTCTGCAGTATTTAAATTACTCCAAACTCTCTCTGCTGTGTGTGTGTGCGTGTGTACGTGCGCGCGCGTGCCTTTAAAATTGTGTATTACCTCCTTTCTGATTATTTACTGCTTGCAATCGCTCTCGCATGTTTATGCATCTTTTAATTGCGCTTTGTGGAATTTCGCGCCAAAGGACCACGCACACATCACAGGGAAAATTGGCCATCCGTCGAATTGGCTAAAATTTTAGTATGATGTAGTTCATGTCGTTTTGATTAAAAGTCATAATGGGCCCAAGATCAAAGAATGGACAGTTTCCGAGATACGGGAGGTCAAAGGTCCATAGTAGTACCTTATTAGAAAATTCTATTCTTTGTGTATATCCGCACGTGAGCAGTGTTGTTGTGTGCGTATTATGTGCAATTCTGCATATGTATGTGTATTTGTAAGCTTCGTAGATCGAGTCGTCGAGAATCGGCTCGCTTAGTTATTTGAAGCCGAATCTTACTTCGGCGAGTTTCGGCTCTGGCTACACCGATATGCTACGCATGTAGTGCTGGCATTTCGTGTTTACTGGAGGGGGCATCCCATATCAAGGAATGGGAGATCTTACGTCCCACGATCTCACAGCACTGTATGTGAAGAGCGTGGGAAAAGCTTTAATTGATAATTCAGATAAATACATCCATTTGGTACTTCTTTGTATTATTTTATGTACTTTTTTTGTACTATTTTAACATAATTTGAGTATTGTTCGAATATTCGGGAAAGGCTGGATCATCAACCGATCTTGCCTTCATTGGCTGGATCACCAACCGATCTTGCTTTCATTGGCTAGATCACCAACCGATCTTGCCTTCATTGGCTGGATCATCAACCGATCTTGTCTTTATTAGCTATCACCAATCCTGAAACTGCCATTGTGTCACACAGAAGAGTACGAGATCAGATGGCGATATAACGTCAGTGAGGGTAATATGGCCTCTTATAGTGCGCATGCTTGAATAAAAATAAAACCCTTTTTCGACGCTGAACATGCTGGTCAAGTTTGATCTCGATCCGTGCACTAGTTTCGTAAGTGGCCATGTTGCCATATTACTATTGCCATGTATCAAACCAGGCTACGCTCACACACACACCTACGTAGAATGGCACATACGCACACAACAACACTGCTCACGTGCGGATATTCACAAAGAATAGAATTTTCGAATAAGGTACTACTATGGACCTTTGACCTCCCGTATCTCGGAAACTGTCCATTCTTTAACCTCGGGCCCATTATAACTTTTAATCAGGACGACATAAACTACATCATACTAAAATTTCAGCCAATTCGACGGATGGCCAATTTTCCCTGTGATGTGTGCGTGGTCCTTTGCCTAAGCGCTTCTCCCAATTGGTTCAGATTATACGGCTGCTCCTCGCGACGCCTTAATCGTCGTCCTATTTTGTCCCAAATGTGTTCAATGGGATTTAAATCCGGACTATTGGCGGGATGTGGTAATAATGCAATATTATGCTCTTCGAAAAAGCGCCGAGTTACGTTGGCCGTGTGAGGACGAGCGTTGTCTTGCATAAACACAAAATTTCGGTGTATTTGACGCAAAGGCAAAATGTGAGGTCGAAGAATGTCACTCACATAACGCGCACTGGTCATCGCAGGAGGTGGTAAAATGACTAAATCGGTTCGGCTTCTCACGGAAATGCATCCCCACACTATCACGGAACCGCCGTTATGAGCTCGTACTGGCATAACGCAACGGCGGTTGTAACGTTCATTTCGTCGACGCCAAGTACGTACACGACTATTATTGCCGTAAAGACAGAAACGCGATTTGTCGGAAAAATACACATTTCTCCATTGCCTCACGGTCCAGTTTATGTGATTCTGCGCAAATTGCAGACGAGCACGACGATGCGTTAAAGTAAGTATTAGCACTCGCGCACGAGAATGAGAAGCAAGACCAACTTCTCTCAAACGATTACGAATAGTTTCTTCGCTAATGTTACGTAAAGGAATAATGTCAATGCGAACATTCCTTGCGGTAATCGTCCGTGTGTAGTGTAAACAACGAAACAAAATTTTGATAAGTCTCGCAGCGTAACAAGCAAAAAAAAATTTTTAAAATAGTGCGTAGACATTTACCGGTAGTAGAAGTTGCACGGATAATTGCACTTCTGGAAGAAGGTTTTTCCATGCGGTACGTAGCGCAACGTGTAGACGTATCCGTTTCCGTAGTGAGTAGAGCTTGAGCCAGATATCAAGAAACAGGACATTATGCGAGACGTGAAGGCAGTGGTCGTCCTCGAATAACTACGATCCGACAAGATCGTCATATTGTTCGTCAAGTTGTACAAAGACGGACGATTACCGCAAGGAATGTTCGCAATGACATTATTCCTTTACGTAACATTAGCGAAGAAACTATTCGTAATCGTTTGAGAGAAGTTGGTCTTGCTTCTCATTCTCGTGCGCGAGTGCCAATACTTACTTTAACGCATCGTCGTGCTCGTCTGCAATTTGCGCAGAATCACATAAACTGGACCGTGAGGCAATGGAGAAATGTGTATTTTTCCGACGAATCGCGTTTCTGTCTTTACGGCAATAATAGTCGTGTACGTACTTGGCGTCGACGAAATGAACGTTACAACCGCCGTTGCGTTATGCCAGTACGAGCTCATAACGGCGGTTCCGTGATAGTGTGGGGATGCATTTCCGTGAGAAGCCGAACCGATTTAGTCATTTTACCACCTCTTGCGATGACAAGTGCGCGTTATGTGAGTGACATTCTTCGACCTCACATTTTGCCTTTGCGTCAAATATACCGAAATTTTGTGTTTATGCAAGACAACGCTCGTCCTCACACGGCCAACGTAACTCGGCGCTTTTTCGAAGAGCATAATATTGCATTATTACCACATCCCGCCAATAGTCCGGATTTAAATCCCATTGAACACATTTGGGACAAAATAGGACGACGATTAAGGCGTCGCGAGGAGCAGCCGTATAATCTGAACCAATTGGGAGAAGCGCTTAGGCAAATTTGGCGCGAAATTCCACAAAGCGCAATTAAAAGATGCATAAACATGCGAGAGCGATTGCAAGCAGTAAATAATCAGAAAGGAGGTAATACACAATTTTAAAGGCACGCGCGCGCACGTACACACGCACACACACACAGCAGAGAGAGTTTGGAGTAATTTAAATACTGCAGAAAGAGCTGCGGAGTCCTTATCTCTGCTGTGACACACACACACACACACACACACGATGTGCAAAATCCGACTGACAACCTCCACGTGGTGCACATTGGTTAATGCTAATGTCGGCGGTAAATGTCATTTTTCAAGAAAAAAAAGGGTTAACTTCAACATTGTGTAAATCGGTCAAAAAAAATCGTAGAAAGATTTTAAAAAAAGCATTTTGTAGGTAAAATGTTACAGTTTGTGGTATTTGTATTGAATTTTGTAAAAAAATTTTTGTTATCAATATGCAGAGTGTTAAAAATGTGTAATTTTAAGGAATAAATCAATATTTTTAATTTTAGCACCAAACAAGGAAGACAGAATTTTACAGTCACCAATACCACGTTAAAGCTGACATTTTGAGCTTTAAAATGCTTTTTTTTGTTTGTTCTACGATGATTTTTCATCGAGTTACGTCATTTTTTCTAAAAAATACAGGGTTTGCTTCAAAGTCGTGTAAATCGGTAAAAAAAAATCGTAGAAAGATTTTAAAAAAAGCATTTGGTAGGTAAAGTTATGTAGTTTATGAAACGTTAATTGAATTTTTTGAAAAAAACTTTTTAATTGAGTTTCAAGTAGTCAAACGTAAGTTAATTTTAAAAGAAACAAAACAATGTGTTCTTTTTTAAGGCGTACAACAGAAAAAATAAAAAAATTTAAAAAATCCACCAAAAGTGCGTTAAAGTTGAAACTTCAAGCTTTAAAATGCTTTTTAAAATTTTTTTTACGATAATTTTTTGCCGACTTACAGCAGTTTGAAAATAGCCTAATTTTTAGAGTTCATGAAGTGTTCCCTATTTTTTTGTACGAGTGTATATTATTATGTTAAAATATTAATTTTATAAAAATAATTTTATAAAAAATTATATTAAAATATTAATATAAGATTATAAAAAAGTTAAATATTTTTCATATTTAGTATATTCTTCTGTATATACAGGGTGCCACATAAACGCAAGCCGCTACTTCAGGGGTAAAGATGCATGTTACAAGATACCTTTCTTTGAAAGCTTATATTTTCTTTAATTGTAACTTTTAACTGAAGAACTTTACGTGTTTCTGTAGATAAAACATTCAAGTTTTACCCGTAAAGTGCATTAACGGCTGAAATATATATTATATTTTGATAATTTTTTTTTTGCAAACTTGCAGTATTTGTCTGTTTTGCTTTTTCATAGAGAAAGCTTTGTTTTCGTAAACTTCGTGTATGGACCATTAATTGCGTATAAAGTGGGGTCTAATCAATCAGATTAAAAAAAATTATATATAAAATAGAGGTAGAGAAAAAAAAATGGTTTTTTGCGTTAAAAAAATCGAAAAAAAACTGGTAATATTATACCTCAAAAAAATCTAAGTAACAAATGGTAGACGTAATCTTTGCATTTCAAAAAATCTCGAAAAAACCTATAAGCAGTAGTATATTTACCTCAAAAAACCGAAGTAACAAGTGGTAGACGTAATCTTTGTATCTCGATAAATCTTGAAAAAACCTAAGCAGTAGTATCTTTACCTCGAAAAAACCGAAGTAACAAGTGGTAGATGTAATCTTTGTTTCTCGAAAAATCTCGAAAAAACCCAAGCAGTAGTATTTTTATTTCCAAAAAATTAGAACTCAAGTGATACACATCAAAAAAATTATGTTATTACAAAATACAAAAAAGAATTGATATCTCTTTTTAAATTACAGCGCCAATTACAGAGAGAATATACACTGAGAATATTTGTATCTCGAAAAATCTCGAAAAAACCTAAGCAGTAGTATTTTTATTTTCAAATATGTATGTTGTTACCTCGAAAGAAAACAGTAGTAATATTATTACAATCACAAAAAAGTAATGATATCTCTTTTTAAATGACAGCGCCAATTACAGAGAGAACATACACTGAGAAAAAAATGTGTTAATCTCAAGAAATATTTAGTCCGATACGTTCAACTGAACATTTTAGTTAGTTAACTAAACATTAGTTAAATTAATTAATTAAAGAAACGAAATAAATTGTTGAAACAACTAATATTTAGTTAACTAACTAAAATGTTTAGTTGAACGTATCGAACTAAATATTTCTTGGAATTAACAATTTTTTTTCTCAGTGTATTTTTCGAGATACAAAGATTAGGTTTTTTCGAGGTTTAATATTACCACTGTTTTTTTTTCGAGGTTATAATATTACAAAGAATTATTTTAATCACAAAGAATTAAAGAGGTAACATTATAAAATAAAAATATTTAATTAAAATAAAATAAATAAATTTTTCTTGTAAAAAACTTGGCGCTGCTTTTTTAAGGTTTAGAGCCTCCGCATAAGACTTTTTTATAGCAATGTAGTGTAACGAAATGTGGGTCAACGCACAAGAAACGTATCGGTTACGGCGTTATACGTGAATACGTTTCTTGTGCGTTGATCTACGTTACGTTATCATACGCTATCATACGAGAGTCTTGTGCGGAGGCTCTTAAGCGGGGAGCCCACACTTCTGCACAACGCATAATGCGTAAGCATAAGAAAACTGATTGGTCTATTTCCTTATCCACATATGTATGGACCTTACGTATTATGTGTTATGCAAAAGTCTGTGTTCCCCGCTTTATCCAGACAAATTTGCATAGCGCATAAACATAAGCGTAAGAAATTGATTGGTTCATATATATGTGCAAAAGGAAATAGACCTACCTATCCATCTCTTTATGTATATGTTTATGCACCTATGCAAGTTTTTCTACTTTTTCTGGATTGACCTTAAAAAAGCAGCGCCAAGTTTTTTACAAGAAAAATTTATTTATTTTATTTTAATTAAATATTTTTATTTTATAATGTTACCTCTTTAATTCTTTGTGATTAAAATAATTCTTTGTAATATTATAACCTCGAAAAAAAAACAGTGGTAATATTATACCTCGAAAAAACCTAATCTTTGTATCTCGAAAAATACACTGAGAAAAAAAATTGTTAATTCCAAGAAATATTTAGTTCGATACGTTCAACTAAACATTATAGTTAGTTAACTAAATATTAGTTGTTTCAACAATTTATTTCGTTTCTTTAATTAATTAATTTAACTAATGTTTAGTTAACTAACTAAAATGTTCAGTTGAACGTATCGGACTAAATATTTCTTGAGATTAACACATTTTTTTCTCAGTGTATGTTCTCTCTGTAATTGGCGCTGTCATTTAAAAAGAGATATCATTTCTTTTTTGTGATTGTAATAATATTACTACTGTTTTCTTTCGAGGTAACAACATACATATTTGAAAATAAAAATACTACTGCTTAGGTTTTTTCGAGATTTTTCGAGATACAAAGATTCTCAGTGTATATTCTCTCTGTAATTGGCGCTGTAATTTAAAAAGAGATATCAATTCTTCTTTGTATTTTGTAATAACATAATTTTTTTGATGTGTATCACTTGAATTATAATTTTTTGGAAATAAAAATACTACTGCTTGGGTTTTTTCGAGATTTTTCGAGAAACAAAGATTACATCTACTACTTGTTACTTCGGTTTTTTCGAGGTAAAGATACTACTGCTTATAGGTTTTTTCGAGATTTTTTGAAATGCAAAGATTACGTTTACCATTTGTTACTTAGATTTTTTTGAGGTATAATATTACCACTGTTTTTTTTCGAGGTAACAACACATATACACTACTACGCGTGTACTTGGCGCCTTTCTTTACCTTTTTTTTAAAAAAGGTAATTTTGTACATACACTACTACGCGTGTACTTGGCGCCTTTCTTTACCTTTTTTTTAAAAAAGGTAATTTTGTACAGATATCATGCCTTTTTTGTAGTATTACGCATTTTATAAACAGTATGTACAGGGTGTTATTTCGATACAAAGATTACGTCTACCACTTGTTACTTCGGTTTTTTTTAGGTACGTTTTACGTTCATTCGAAAACAAATTATGTGTACACATAATAAAAATTGTATGAATTAAAATTATGTGTATACACATAATAAAAATGCGGACTTATTTTTATGTCAGACATAATTTTAATTTGTCCAGTTTTTATTATGTCTAGACATAATTTTATTTCAACTAATTTTTATTATGTCATGACATAATTTTAGTTCTGCCGC
This sequence comes from Temnothorax ravouxi, assembly GCA_030770255.1. NCBI lineage: Eukaryota > Metazoa > Arthropoda > Insecta > Hymenoptera > Formicidae > Temnothorax > Temnothorax ravouxi. The sequence goes on from JASTWP010000883.1 coordinate 9,384, forward strand.
TAGGGAATTTTTAAGTCGATTCTTATGAATCAAGCTTGAATTCGATGTCTAGGTATCCCAGGTTGCCGATAACGGGTTACAAATAGTGCGCTCCATAGTTTTCGGTGTCCAGGTGTAATAATACGTTGAATTCGTTGTCTAGGTGTCCCACGTTGCCGATGACGAGATCCACATAGTGCGCTCCGTAGTTTTCGGTGTTTACGTGTATTAATACCTCATATTCAATATCTACGTATCCCACATTCGGATTTAAAGTTATTAATACACCTAGTCACCAAAAACTACGAATCGCACTATGTGGACCTCGTCATCGGCAACCTGGAACACGTAGACATCGAACTCGAGGTATTATTACACCTAGACACTAAAAACTACGGAGCGCGTTATCTGGACCTCGTCATCAGCAACCTGGGACACCTAGACATCAATTTCAAGGTATTAATACACGTAGACACCGAAAACTACGGAGCGCACTATGTGGATTTCGTCATCGGCAACCTGGGACACCTAGACATCAATTTCAAGGTATTAATACACGCAGACACCGAAAACTACGGAGCGCACTATGTGGATTTCGTCATCGGCAACCTGGGACACGTGGACATCGAATTCAAGGTATTAATACACGTAGACACCGAAAACTACGGAGCTCACTATCTAGACATCGTCATCGGCAACCTGGGACACCTAGACATCGCATTCAACGTACGATTACACCTGGACACCGAAAACTATGAAGCGCACTATCTGAATTCCGTCATCGGCAACCTGCGACACGTGGACATCGAATTTAAGGTATTAATACACTTAGACACCGAAAACTACGGAGCGCACTATGTGACCTCGACATCGGCAACCTGGGACACCTAGACATCGCATTCAACGTACGATTACACCTGGACACCGAAAACTATGAAGCGCACTATCTGAATCCCGTCATCGGCAACCTGGGACTTGTGGACAATCGAATTTAAGGTATTAATACACGTAGACACCGAAAACTACGGAGCGCACTATGTGGACCTCGACATCGGCAACCTTGGACACCTAGACATCGCATTCAACGTACGATTACACCTGGACACCGAAAACTATGAAGCGCACTATCTGAATCCCGTCATCGGCAACCTGCGACACGTGGTCATCGAATTTAAGGTATTAATACATTTAGACACCGAAAACTACGGAGCGCACTATGTGACCTCGACATCGGCAACCTGGGACACCTAGACATCGCATTCAACGTACGATTACACCTGGACACCGAAAACTATGAAGCGCACTATCTGAATCCCGTCATCGGCAACCTGGGACTTGTGGACAACGAATTTAAGGTATTAATACACGTAGACACCGAAAACTACGGAGCGCACTATGTGGACCTCGACATCGGCAACCTTGGACACCTAGACATCGCATTCAACGTACGATTACACCTGGACACCGAAAACTATGAAGCGCACTATCTGAATCCCGTCATCGGCAACCTGCGACACGTGGACATCGAATTTAAGGTATTAATACACTTAGACACCGAAAACTACGGAGCGCACTATGTGACCTCGACATCGGCAACCTGGGACACCTAGACATCGCATTCAACGTACGATTACACCTGGACACCGAAAACTATGAAGCGCACTATCTGAATCCCGTCATCGGCAACCTGGGACACTGTGGACATCGAATTAAGGTATTAATACACGTAGACACCGAAAACTACGGAGCGCACTATGTGGACCTCGACATCGGCAACCTGGGACACCTAGACATCGCATTCAACGTATTATTACACCTGGACACCGAAAACTACGAAGCGCACTATCTGGACCTCGTCATCGGCAACCTGGGACACGTGGACATCGAATTTAAGGTATTAGTACACGTAGACACCGAAAACTACGGAGCGCACTATGTGGACCTCGACATCGGCAACCTGGGACACCTAGACATCGCATTCAACGTACGATTACACCTGGACACCGAAAACTATGAAGCGCACTATCTGAATCCCGTCATCGGCAACCTGGGACACGTGGACATCGAATTCAAGGTATTAATACACGTAGACACCGAAAACTACGGAGCGCACTATGTGGACCTCGACATCGGCAACCTGGGACACCTAGACATCGCATTCAACGTATTATTACACCTGGACACCGAAAACTACGAAGCGCACTATGTGGACCTCGTCATCGGCAACCTGGGACACGTGGACATCGAATTTAAGGTATTAGTACACGTAGACACCGAAAACTACGGAGCGCACTATGTGGACCTCGACATCGGCAACCTGGGACACCTAGACATCACATTCAACGTACGATTACACCTGGACACCGAAAACTATGAAGCGCACTATCTGAATCCCGTCATCGGCAACCTGGGACACGTGGACATCGAATTCAAGGTATTAATACACGTAGACACCGAAAACTACGGAGCGCACTATGTGGACCTCGACATCGGCAACCTGGGACACCTAGACATCGCATTCAACGTATTATTACACCTGGACACCGAAAACTACGAAGCGCACTATGTGGACCTCGTCATCGGCAACCTGGGACACGTGGACATCGAATTTAAGGTATTAGTACACGTAGACACCGAAAACTACGGAGCGCACTATGTGGACCTCGACATCGGCAACCTGGGACACCTAGACATCGCATTCAACGTACGATTACACCTGGACACCGAAAACTATGAAGCGCACTATCTGAATCCCGTCATCGGCAACCTGGGACACGTGGACATCGAATTCAAGGTATTAATACACGTAGACACCGAAAACTACGGAGCGCACTATGTGGACCTCGTCATCGGCAACCTGGAATACGTAGACATCGAATTCAACGTATTATTACACCTGGACACCGAAAACTATAAAGCGCACTATCTGTACTTCGTCATCGGCAACCTGGGATACCTAAACATCGAATTCAAGCTTGATTCATAAGAATCAATATATATTATATAAATACTTAATTTAGCTAAATAGAAATCTTCCTTCTGACCGATAAGTCTATCGACCTTTTAATAATTTACCTACTAGATCGTTCGAAATACGCGCGCGATATCGAAACTGGCGATACCTGAGCCGCCAGTGTCGAAAAAGTGAAAGGGACATTTTCTCTGATCACGTGATCACACAGATCGGCGTTAGTTGGAGGAGGAGGAGGAGGAGTATCTTAATAAAAAATTTTCACATTTGGACTTTGCGTCGCAATATCTCCGCTCGTAGGGCACGTAGCGGAAAATTATACAGGAGATACCCTCCTTATTTTGACCCCAACTATCGATTAAGCCTACTTAGAACTTGATCCGTTCACTCGTTATCGAGATCTCAACATCTCGGGTACTCGCAACCCGTCGCGTCGCGTAAAAGTATGGCACGCCGTTTTGCTATTTATTAATAGGATTTTGTAATCTAAAATAAAAATTCAGTAATTGATTTAAATTGAAGTAGATAGTTTTTCGGAACCATTTTTATTATGTCATAACATAATAAAAATGAATTAAAATTATGTATTCACGTAAAATTAATTCAAAATAAAAATTTTATGAATAAATAGCAAAACGGCGTGCCATATATAGAGTGAGGTACAGTTTATATGTCGAATTATTTTTATGTCAAGACATAATTTTAATTCATTTTTATTATGTCATGAGATAATATTAATGTATTTTTATTATGTTGTAACATAATAATAATTGCCGAAATATAAATTATGTAAGCTATCATAGTAATTCAGTAAATTAAAATTATGCTACAACATAATAAAAATTCACGAATTAAAATTATGTCATGGTTAATAGAATTTCAGTGAATAAAAATTATGCTATGACATAATAAAAATTAAAAATTAGAATTACGTGCTACTATCATTTCAATCCTAGATTTCATATAAAATTTTAAATTGAAAGAAATTTTTATTATGTTAAAACATAATATTTATTGAGAATTTCTATTATGTACATAATTTTAATTCTTGAATTTTTATTATGTACATAATTTTAATTCTTAAATTTTTATTATGTACATAATTTTAATTCTTGAATTTCCATTATGTACATAATTTTAATTCCTGAATTTTTATTATGTACATAATTTTAATTCTTGAATTTTTAATATGTACATAATTTTAATTCTTGAATTTCCATTATGTACATAATAAAAATTCAATAATTAAAATTATGTATCTACATAAAAATTTAAGAATTAAAATTATGTACATAATTAAAATTCAAGAATTAAAATTATGTACATAATAGAAATTCAATAATTAAAATTATGTACATAAAAATTCAAGAATTAAAATTATGTGCATAAAAATTCGGGAATTAAAATTATGTACATAATAGAAATTCAAGAATTAAAATTATGTACATAATTGAAATTCAAGAATTAAAATTATGTACATAATTGAAATTCAAGAATTAAAATTATGTACATAATGGAAATTCAAGAATTAAAATTATGTACATAATGAAAATTCAAGAATTAAAATTATGTACATAATGGAAATTCAAGAATTAAAATTATGTACATAATAGAAATTCAAGAATTAAAATTATGTACATAATTGAAATTCAAGAATTAAAATTATATGCGAAGTTCATATATATGCGAAGTTCATATATATGTTAACCATGTAGCCTGAACTCCCAAAGTCAACATCGATTTGACATTGCGTCAATTGTAAAACACCACTTGTGCTACTAAGCTGACACTTTTAAAATTTATATAAAAAGGTTAAATTTAAAACTAAAAAAAGTGTGCAAATTAGAAACTTGCACAATGCCCCCTCATCATTACAAATCGCTACCATTGCTCCTATTTTATTTCGCTTAAATAAAATACAAGCTTCCACATAAGAAGAGCTTTGTGAGCTAAATAAAATAAGAGCAATAGTAGCGATCTGTAATGATGAGGAAGCAATGTGCAAGTTTCTAATTTACACACTTAGAATAATATATTATTTTAAGATAATATATGTTGTTGGATTAGAATAATTTAAAATACTTCAGAATATTTTAAATAAATACGATCGTTTGATAAGTTTGGAATTTAGATAACTTTGTTTATAAAATTAGCTATTTTGAGTAAATCGCCAATGTCTTGTGATGTGCTGTTTGCGGAGATAAAAAATCATCTTTCTCAATGTACTTCAAAACATCGATAAAATCACGAGAACCAACAAAAACGGAACTAAATGCAGGGTTGGATTTCCGATAGCGGAGACGATACACAGCATGCTCTTACTCTTCCAAGCCGTGTATTTGCCAGAAAAGGTTTCTCGAGTTTATTCAACAAGATGACCCGTAAATCCTCTTACCGTACATCCGGTTCAATCATTTTAATTTCGTAACTCTATACCTGGGACGAAACCTTAAGCGTTTGAAAACTGTGTGTATATATGTTTATGTATGTGTGCGCGCGCGTGTTTTTCGTACGTGTTGTAACAGCAAGTATCACTTGGTGAGCTATTAAACTCTTGCTCTTGCTTTTCATCCCGACGCGAAACCTTTCTCTCTGTTAAAAATTCTTTGTAATATGGGAAGCTTGAGTTTTATTTGGTGTCTTTTGATATACGCGTCGACGCACTATTAAAACCGCGTTGAAACAAGAAACTTACAATAGCAAAAATAATCTGTTTGCTTCACTCTTGACAATTAGATTCTTATTGCTTTACAACTTCATAGCCTAGCTACTTAATAATTCTTTCTACAAATACATTACAAAAACATTCGGTTCAATACTTTCCGTAATAAAAATTTTTTTTAATTCTTTTTATTTTAGCCCAATTTTTCTTTCTACCGTATTATAATACGCTAGCAAAATAAGTAGGATAATAATTATTATTTATGTAACTTGATAGAAAGATAAATAATATGTATAATATATTATATAATAATATGTACAGGTAATATATTATATAATACTCTTTTTTCTCTTTTTTCAATAAAGTATATTATGAAAAAAAAGTATTGAAATTGAAAAAATTTCTTCGAGTAAAACATTATCTGTACAAAATTACCTTTTTTAAAAAAAGGTAAAGAAAGGCGCCAAGTACACGCATAGTAGTGTATATGTTGTTACCTCGAAAAAAAAAACAGTGGTAGTATTATACCTAAAAAAAATTTAAGTACCAAGGTAGTGGTAGACGTAATCTTTGTATCTCGAAAAATCTCAAAAAAACCTAAGCAGTAGTATCTTTACCTAAAAAAAAAAAAAACAATGTGGTAGTATTATACTTCGAAAAAATCTAAGCAGTAGTATTTTTATTTCCAAAAAATTATAACTCAAGTGAAGACACACACACACATCACATCACATCACTCACACCCACTCGCTCGCATATACACACCAGGCTGACCTAATTTTCAGGTCTAGCAGCGCCAAGTTTTTTGACAAGAAAAATTTATGTATTTTAATAAAATATTTGTATTTTTTGTACTGTTACCTCTGTAATTCTTTGCGATGCGATTAAATCTTTTAAAATACATATATAAACTTTGTATTTAAATACCTTGTATTCCCTTATTGGGTTTAAATATTTTAATAAAATATTTGTATTTTGTACTGTTACCTCTGTGTAATTCTTCATGATTCAATCTTTTATTCTAATCGAAGAAAAGCAGTGGTAATATTATACCTCGAAAAAACCTAAGTAACAAGTGGTAGACGTAATCTTTAGTCCAGTCAAATTAGACATTTGAGCTCGGAAATGAAGAGAGATTTATGAAATCTTTTTAGAGTTGTTGGGGGATGTAGAAGAGCTTATTTCTGAGTTTTCGGGTTAATCGGACCGATGGGTTTTTAAGGGGGAAGAGGGGGAATAAAAAATTTCGTTTTTTCGCAATAACTCGGCGAATTTTGACCGTACATGATTGACTAACCCCTCATTTTGTAGCTCTTTTAAAGCCCTACAATTCATTTCGTGAAGACTCTAACTTAAAATCAAGGCCGGCGACGATCGGCTACGCGTTAAAAGCGCGATTTCCAGAGGCTTTCCTGGGCTCAATTTTTAACAAATCTGAACGACTGACCCCTTATTTTGTAGGTCTCTTCAAGCCCTACAACTTTGTCAGTGGCATATTTTCTATCTATTAATGGAAACGAGATAAACGCAAAAAACTGCGACAAAATACATTTTTTCCTACTTTCACCGGCTAGAACTCGACAAATCTTGATTTTAAGTTAGGGTCTTCACGAAATGAATTGTAGGGCTTTAAAAGAGCTACAAAATGAGGGGTTAGTCAATCATGTACGGTCAAAATTCGCCGAGTTATTGCGAAAAAACGAAATTTTTCATTCCCCCCCCCCTTAAAAACCCATCGGTCCGATTAATCCGAAAACTCAGAAATAAGCTCTTTTACATCCCCCCAACAACCCTAAAAAAGTTTCATAAATCTCTCTTCACTTTCGAGCAAAAGCCTTTTTTTTGTCTAATTTGACTGGACTATTGTATCTCGAAAAATATACGTTCTCTGTAATTGGCGCTGTAATTAAAAAAGATATATCATTTCTTTTTTGTAATTGTAATAATAGATCACTTGAAGCGCGACTCATTTTTGATAAAGTAACGTAATTTTGTGATGTGCATCACTTGAGTTATAATTTTTTGGAAATAAAAATACTACTACTTAGATTTTTTCGAAGTATAATACTACCACTTTGTTTTTTTTTTAGGTAAAGATACAACTGCTTAGGTTTTTTTGAGATTTTTCGAGATACAAAGATTACGTCTACCACTACCTTGGTACTTAGATTTTTTTTAGGTATAATACTACCACTGTTTTTTTTTCGAGGTAACAACATATACACTACTATGCGTGTACTTGGCGTCTTTTTTACCTTTTTTTTAAAAAAGGTAATTTTGTACAGATATCACGCCTTTTTGTAGTATTATTTAATTTACACTCTATAATGTATCACTTGAATTTTAATAAATATAAGTATGTATTAAATCTTCACCTTACTAAACAGATGAGTCTACAATATGCTAAAAATATTAATTATATGTATTGGGCCTCCTCACTGATTTTAGGATACGCCTTCGGCGTATAGATTAGTGACGCGTTTTAAAAGTATTTAGTGTTTAAAGCGTGTCAACTAACCTATGTAGATGCGGGTGGGAAGGCCGAAGGCCTCTGTATTAATACTAGTCTTGCGTTGTTTACATTTTTAAAACGACACAGAAATAAAAAATTCAAGAGTGGTAAACGTTGCTATTGCGTGCAATAAATTACTATTATATTTTATAAAATAATTTAGTTTTATATTACTATGTATATACAACTGTACAATAATATACCTTGTTTCGCCCTATAGGCAAAGAGTTTATGTGTTAGAAAGTATAAATATAAAATACAATAATATATTATATCTAATAATTAAAAAAAGTAAAGAGATTTATATTATATTTATTTTGAGCTTTAATACTGCATATCTCGAAAACTAGAACAGTTAGCCCTATAAGACCTATATAATTTTTTGTTTAGCGTAAGAAATACTACCAGAAACCACAGTCAAATCTGGGCGCCTCGAAAATCGTACTATCCCCCGAAAACCCCTTAGAAACCCCCTAGGTTTCATTTTTATGCAAAACAAGCAATTTTTTATATTTTTCGACGCCATATTGGATCCGCCATTTTATATTTATAATTTTTAAAGTCATTCAAAATCAGCGACCTCAAAAACCCCTTAGAAACCTCCTAAGTTTCATTTTTAAGCAAAACAAGCAATTTTTTATATTTTCCAGCGCCATATTGGATCCACCATTTTATGTTTATAATTTTTAAAGCCATATTCAAAATCAGCGATCTCGAAAAACCCTTAGAAATCCCCTAGGTTTCATTTTTATGCAAAACAAGTAATTTTTAATATTTTTGTGAGTCATATTGGATCCGCCATTTTATATTTATAATTTTTAAAGTCATGTTCAAAATCAGCGACCTCGAAGACCCCTTAGAAATCCCCTAGGTTTTATTTTTATGCAAAACAAGTAATTTTTAATATTTTCGAGCGCCATATTAGATCCGCCATTTTGTATTTCTAATTTTTAATGTCATATTCAAAAAATATTGCTTAACTTAATCACGAACTTGTTAAGAAAAAATAGTCGATTGTCTTCACTTTAAAAAGTTATATCTCCCGGAAACGGTTGTAGACGGTGATGATTTACGAAACGGTTTTAGGAAGAGTAGAGTCCCACCTAATAATATTCAAGCCAAAGATCGTCTTGTTATTGTTTGTTATTCGAAAGTTCTAGTCTTTGAAATATCAGAAACTGATAAAATCATTACTTTTTTCTAATTCAAGTTTAAAGTTCTTTCCTCCAGAATAGCCAAAGCTTAATTTATTCTTATTATTTTCAAGCATTAACTTATGCTAAAAAAGTATTTCAAGCAGTGATTTGTACGTCTTCAACATTGGAGGAGAAAAAAAAGATCAAAAAAACAATAATCTGTCGTGATTTCAAGGTACATTTTTACATACTTTCGAACACAAAATGTGACAGAAAAAATACTTTGCGTGCAACAAATGGTCTTAAATTTTTCCCCGTGTCTCACTAATGTTTATAGAAACTTTTCCAATCGTTAAACATTACGAACTTCGACTTTGATTTTTGCCATTTTTGGCCAGAAAATAGGCGAAACGTCCCACAGTGCATTGTAGCCAGCTTGCCCCGATAGTAGGGTAAATTAGCTATCTATGTTAAATTAATAAAAACGTAATAGAAATACAAAACGCGTAGCAGATGTACTTCTTGATAAAGATTGTGTATCTTTTAAAGTTATTTTGTAATAATCAAATAACAAAGTGCTGTTGCAGAAAATATTGTTAACTATTTTAGATGTAGTTTTCTTCGACATAAAAATATTAAGGAGGTTGGCTAGTCAAATCAATTTAATAAGAATTAGTTCAAACCTTAAAAAAATAGTTACCTTGTTATGGGCCTCGTTATGGGTATAGGATACATAATAATCAGGAGCGGTGCCGACGCGACTCACCGTCCGCTGGATGTAATCTGTTAACAATTCACTCACTCACAGCAAAAGATATTGTCTCAGAGATATCGCAATATATCGACAATATAACCTTCACTCACAGATATGATGAGATTGTAAGCTATTTGCAAAAAGCTTATGAGCCGCGAATCGCACCGGAAAAGGTCGTAGCCACGGTAACGGAAATGGCGAGGACGAGAGTATTGTCAAGCAAGACCTCTCGTATGAGTCACTCTGGGGCAAAATGACCACCAACGACAAAGTACTATTAACAGAGAGAATTCTTCTCTCTGCTATTAATCACACAATGTATTTGTCAACGTGGTGTACAAAGCATAGGAACCGGTAACGCGTACGCGGAACGCAACAACCACGGGTAGCGTGTAAAAAACGCGGGAACTCCGACGATCGATTAATACGTTCGTTCTTTGAGACTTCTCAGGAAAATCTAACGAACAACGACCGTCGGCCGACGACCGCAGTGGTATTAGTGGTAATGTAATCAACGACGACGTGATTAGCGACGTGATCGACGGCAACGTGATCGACGGTGACATGATCGGCGGCGACGTTATCGGCGTGTACTTATAGATAGAGCCTTTAGGGCTGCATTCATCAAAAACTATACTCGAGTGCACACCGCATCGCTTTATCTTTGTTATTAAAAATTGAACAAGGACAGGGACCGTATTCTCGAGCCTGCCCTAATGATTTTCGTGTGCGACTTTCTATTTGAAAAACATTGAATTTCGCATGTGAGTTTCATGAAAACGATTCGAGAATAAGGCTCCAGAACGACGCTGCTGTGTATTCGAATGACCTAGTTTACACCGATCTCTTGATACTCGTATCAAACCAATAATCAAACTAATTTACTAGTTATTTACTATTTAATACGCGTATCAAGTGATCAGTGTAAACTAGGCCAGAGTGAAGTTTCCGAATATAGTCTTAAAGGCTCTCTACTCTATAGGGGTATTCCACGCTTTTAAACACTTTACCCGCTATCGTCGCCGGTTTCAGCATTCTCGTCGCCAATCCGTCGCCGATCACGTTGTCACCGATCACGTCGTCGCTGATTAGTGAAATTACACTACATACTGAGGGAAATGGCGAAAGTACGAACAGAAAATGTAAGTACTGTCTTTTAAATATATATTTCACATAATTACAATGTTACTATTTTTATTTTATTTTAGATGGATGTAGACGATGACGATCTAGTCGATTTCACGCTAGAATTTTTACTGGAAGAAAAATCAGCCACCGATGCCGGTCCCGTCGCCGCAGGTTCCGTCGCCGTCGGTTCCGTCGCCGCCGGTTCCGTCGCCGCCGGTTCCGTCGCCGATCGTCCCGTCGTCGCCTTCTTCTTCTTTTTCTGTGATTGGCCTTCAAGCAGTACTGCTCTGAAAACGGCCAGGACGAACCACTTGTCGAATAGCCGTAGATGGCGGATTCTGCGTATTATACACAATATATTAATAAATCACAATGCAGACAGTAAGTCGCAATACTTCAAAAAATTTTCCGTCCGGACAAAACACGTCCGAACACGTTATAAAACGTGTCGTCCGCGAAACACGTCCGAACTCGTTGCTTGTCCTCGAGACTCTCGTCCCGTCGTCGCCGACCGTCACGTCGCGCGTCGCCGACCGTCACGTCGCCGCTAGTTCCGTCGCTGACCGTCCCGTCGCGCGTCGCCAATCGTCCTGTCCGCGGCGTCGCCGATCGTCCCGTCCGCGTCGTCGCTGATCCTGGCATCGTCAATCCCGTCGTCGCCGATCGTGCCGCTGCTCATTTCGATGCCGAAGATAATAGACAAGGTAATATATTTATTAATATTATATATATTTAACAGAAAGTAATGATATTGCGAAAAATATTACTCCAGCCAGAGTTTGAACCTGGAACCTCCCGCTATCCGTGCAGGCGTCATCCCAATTCGACCACTGAGGCATGTGGTAACATTTATCGCAATAACAAACATATTAATCGAAATTAATAAATATCTTCTTGTTATATATAAATATATGTATATAATTCATAAAATTTCTTATACAATATACATATTATTTTACAGTTCGAAGACCAAGAGGCAAAGCCGCGGGGATACGACGGCAAGAAGAAAGGTTCATGGCCTTTTTATACAAATTGTCATCACCCAATTACCATTGGGGTAGACGAGGCAAAGGGAGAGGCAGACCAGTATAGATAGATGAGAGCAACAGGATTCTCGGACCAGAATTTCGATAACAAAAAAAACTGCACTTGTCACGCTTAATAATCCATTCCGAATGTCGTCGATTTGTCAAGGCCGATATTAAAGTGCTTACCGTATTATTCTGTCACGCAATAAGACTTTTCCTGTGTACGATTTTTATTATTATATCTGTATGTGTAAGAAATAATCCTACGTGAGTGTGTATCACGTTATTTTCCCTGAAGTTTGATATATATATATATTCAATTCTGCGTAATAATTTCGTCGCAAATATTCTTTAGTAAACGAATAAAGACTGGCCATCAAAAAGATTTTTATGCTACATGATTTCTCTCTGTAATCACAAGGTCATAAACACTGCCATTTATAAATGTTCTTATCTTTAAGCGGTAATTTGTAAGTTCTACCAAAAAAGGAACTATATGTAATACTATATATTAGATATTTCTATTGGATATAATCGTCAGTGGTAAGAAACTTGCACGTATGTTTGTTGTGTACGCATTTATATCAAAATAAATATTTTTCAAATAAATAATACAATATTTACACCATAATATATGATGTGGCGTAACACACACACACACACACACACACACACACACACGCACACATACATTTTCTTGTAATGGTATAATGCCGACATTTTTCAGATCACATATCTTCAAGTACTTCCCAAATAAATACACGCGACATACGCATTGACTATAAAACTTATAACAAATATTTCTCAAAGTCCATACGATCTCGAAAGCTTTTAAAACTATCGAAGATGCATTTGCGATGTATAATATACGGAAAGATTATAAGATTATTAGTTACAAATAAAGAATTAAAAGTTAACATCCGTAATTACAGTCAATGTCTAATTACTACGGCAGAATTTTACCCTAATCTATGGCAATTACATTAAACAGTCGATAAAATTCTACCTTTAACAATTAAAATTGCATTTCTGCCTAAATGATACAACTCTTAATGTTTTATACTATTTGCCGCGGCTCTACGTCTTCTGATCGCGCGTAATCGATTGTTGCAGTAAATTTGTAAAAATACCGAGCCGAATACCAATAATATACCGAATACTCCAACAATGGTGAACTCGTGATGATAGGTCAAACATGATAGTATAGTATCGCCAAACCCTGTAACAGACATTATTTAAATGCGGGATTATATTCTTTGGATGGATTTAACCCCTTTCCTTACAAATTGATATCAAATGATCATATACCTGACGAATGGTCATCATAGTGACAAATGTGATAGATCCAAAAATTTCGAAAGGTGTAAAAAATATATACAACTGGCCGCTTGCCGAACAAATTGAAATCAGCAAACAATCGACTATAAACCTGGGGTACTGTACAATAAAAGTCATTAGTTACTTTCATGCAAGCAATATTATAAGAAACTAATTGCATTTCGCAAATTAATTACCGTCGTCATGAAAGAAAATATCAGTGGAAAGCTTGATTGTTGAAACAGAGACATTGCAGTTAACAAACAGGAGAACATATTGACCGCACACATCATTTGTACGCTAGTCACACCATAGTCTGCATTCTGCCAGGTACTTGTGAAACTATCTAATAATAAGTAACCTCCCAGTAAAATAACACCGGAGAGTGTTGTAGCCCCATCTAAAAGTATTTGATAGATCTATCGTAAGTTGACTGCAACTAAATGTATTATAGATTTAACAAAATATATACCGTTTTTATGATCAGAAATGTCCAACATAAAGAGCGTCATTCTGATAGAAATGAGAATCGCAGTAACATTCATACTCGTAATATTTATATGTTGTATGCGAAATTATTTTTCCCATTAACATAACTGAGATAATTTTAGAAGCTTTAGCTAGAACATTCATACAAATACTCATATCTTGGCACATAAGAAGTTATGACTAGAGAAATCAATGAATCGTCAGAAGGTATATACAATTGTAATTTTTTTACCTGTGATGGAAAACTGACATACTTCAAAGCTTCGTATTGACACCAACTGCTCATAATATTTGACAAGGAGCAAAACGCATATTTGTACAATGGCGTCTTATGTTGCGGCTGACGTTGAATAAATATAATCCCGATATCAGGAAAGCAAGAATGCGATTCACAAACACCAGGAATTGCGAATCTTGAAACCGCACTTTATTGCCAGAAGCATCTTCGTATTCCTATATATAAATAAATCTTGGTTTAATTACGTTACATGAATAACAACAAAATATCACAAAATAGTCACACTAATAATCTAAAATAATATCCACTTCTAATATCGATAAAATTTGACTAATACCTGTGTCATTATCTTTTCCTGCAAGTAGCCCCATGTTAGATAACTAAATTGCAGCCCAAAGAAACAATACAGCAAGAGCAGAGCGTCTTGAGTAAAAGTGCGCTGGACATGAGTGGAAGCATTAGAAGCATAAACCGGTGAGTCCAAAAGGCCTGTCTCGCAGTGTCCGACGAACCACGAATGCACCAGTCTGGGAATACAGCCTTTTCCTGCATAAATATTCTTTTTAATTACCACAGTATACATATATCATTACCACAGTATATATCATATAAGATATTATATTAAATCTTTCTAAATTGATACTTACCGCTTCTCTGTATGTACTTTGTATATCGTACATATTTATATATAAGGCAACCTGGCAACAGCATAGTGGTATATCCCAATAAATTCAAACACAATCGAATAACCCAATTGTATGTAGATGTTTTGAAAATTTCTTCTCCATTATTTGTGAACAATTTTATGACTTCGCTAGTTCCAAATATGACGCTGACTGAAAGCAGTAGCAGCAGGCTACCAAACGTACTCTCTTTAATTACATGGTAATTAAACATGAAAATTACGTATATAATTATAAAAATAAAATATTAAAGATAGGAGAGGTGGTGTAACGATACACTTTGAACACTAGCGTGTCTAATCGCTCTGTCCGCGTCAGCTGTGAAAACGGGACTGACGCCGTCGTTGCATTTGCGCTTTCGACAAAGTCAAGATTAAGACGTACCATATTACGATGTCACCCACAAAGTTTCCCATACTCCTCGCGAGTGAGAAACTTCGGCGATGATACCCAATTATCCTATAACCATCGTCACGAACGTTCCCTCACCTAGCTCACGTGTGCTCGGGCCTAAAGAAGTTTCCATTCGCTGTGAATTATTATTACACTGCAAACAATTGTCATTAGAGATGTAATTAATCTTATCTCCGCCCTACTCCGATTTTACCTTGCTGCAAGCATGGTGTTTCTAATTTATATAGTAACTTACGATAATTCCTTCGCGTAATAAACGAGATCGGTATCGCTCCGCGCGTATTTGAGACACAGGGGGTTTTTTCGTTCGTCCTCGGGTGAGGACTGTTAGGTGTCTTTCTGACCAATGGCAGATGACACACCAAAGCTAAACCCAAGACAGTAGTAACACAGAATCAAATGACTTTTATCAATTTTTAATCCAATAAGAATTTTAATCCTTGCAGATTGTGAATCCTTTCCGATTCCCAATCGTGCAGAACATTAATCCATAGGAACTTAATCGAGAAAAAAACTTCTTCACGAAGCATATATGGGACGAAGGCCGGGTCATATTCGAATCACGGACCTTGGTGTTACTAATCACTCGCGTAGGCACTGAGCCACGCGTCATCCCATTATTTGAGACACACTACCGTTTAAGGTGGAAGCACATAAAATTGCAGGAGCCATTAGCAGAAGGCAGAAGCTATATGCGCATGCGCTATGGTATCTGTAGAGCTTCTTCTTCTTCTGTGATTGGCCTTCAAGCAATACTGCTCTGAAAACGGCCAGGACGAACCACTTGTCGAATAGCCGTAGATGGCGGATTCTGCGTATTATACACAATATATTAATAAATCACAATGCAGACAGTAACAGTCGCAATACTTCAAAAAATTTTCCGTCCGGACAAAACACGTCCGAACACGTTAAAACGTGTCGTCCGCGAAACACGTCCGAACTCGTTGCTTGTCCTCGAGACTCTATCTGACTCTATCTGTAGAGCTCTATAGATACCATAGCTATATGCGCATGCGCATATGGCTTCTGCCTTCTGCTTATGGCTCCTGCAATTTTAT
The DNA here is from genome assembly GCA_030770255.1 of Temnothorax ravouxi. Classification (NCBI taxonomy): domain Eukaryota; kingdom Metazoa; phylum Arthropoda; class Insecta; order Hymenoptera; family Formicidae; genus Temnothorax; species Temnothorax ravouxi. The sequence continues at coordinate 25,756 of JASTWP010000883.1, forward strand.
GTGCTTCCACCTTTAGGTTAACTGTGATGACAGCGCGCTGAACACACTATCTGCACTGCGCGCAGTACACACACGTAACGGTATTAACTGAACTGACTGTAAATGAACTGTGACACCGCGCTAATGAACGCACTATCTGCACTGCGCGAAAGCGCCGCCAGTGTCGGAAAAGTGAAAAGGACGCGATTCCAGCCAATGAAATGATGGCATGGCATGGCATAATAGACGGTCGACGTAGAAGTAGTTAGTAGTAGTAGAAGTATCTTAAAAATAAATTTTCACATTTGGACTTTGGGTCGCAATATCTCCGCTCGTAGGGCACGTAGCGGAAAATTATATAGGAGATACTCCCCTTATTTTGACCCCAATTATCGATCAAGCCTACTTAGAACTTGATCCGTTCACTCGTTATCGAGATCTCAACATCTCGAGTACTCGCAACGCAACCCGTCGCTTCGCGTAAAAGAGTCACGGTCGGTCTCGCTCCGCGTGTACTTGGCGCGAGACACTACCGTGTCTCTTGATAACAATTATAATAAATCCGATTTTTGAACAATTAATTTATAATTGTTTAGTTTAGGAAAGCAACCTCTTATAATCTTGACATATATTATAGAGGTCACTTTTCTGAGTAATTTTCAAAAGCTTTTAGCCATCGCTTATTTATTAAAAAATTATTAACGAAAGAAGTCACTAAATAGAATATAGATTTCTTTGACACTGTGTAGATTAAACTGTAGTATATAAACATTAATAGTACTCTCAATTTTCTTATTTACATGCAAGCGTTCAGTTGTCGTTTAGAGATAATTGCGCACAGTATTCTTTATTTTCGTTAATTTTTTGTTATTTAATTGTGTTATATCACGATTCGAGCTGGGCTTCCACGATATGTTACCCGAGAAAAACATTATATTTACTACATAGCCGAATTTATTTTTTAACACAAATATCAATAACTCGAACGCATTGATAAACTTTTCGAAATTATAATATTAAATAATGATAATTTCACATGGGTTTTCAACTTTTCATGCGAATTAAGCAAAAGGTCCATTTCACATCGCCCCCTGCTTACAGGGCGGAACGAGGTCTATAATTGTACAATTCCACATGGGTTCCACGCGAAGCGAGGCCCATCTTACACCACATATTATGATATACAATACATAGGAATAACATATATGTACATAGGAACATATAACATATGCGTGGGCGGAGGAAGGGTCAACTAAATTTCAATTTTAATTTTAAATTAGAAATATTTTAGGTTAAGTTAGATTCTTTTTAGGGTGGGAGCATACCGCCTTTTTCCCGCCCACACTGGGCGTGTACTGTATCTATACAGGCATTAACAAATTATTATACTTTTTTTAGCACTGACACAAACTGTTATATTTCTCAAACTTCTTTAATTTTTTAATGAATAACGAGTGACGGCTAAAATCTTTCGGAGGTTACTTAATAAAAGAATAATTTCTACAATATATGTCAAGGTCAAGGTCATAAGAGGTTGCTCCCCTAAACTAAATAATTACCTACAATTCTAATGTGTGAGTGGAATATGTTAAATAGTTTCACCAAATTTTTAAAGAGAAATAATTTTTCTAATCTACCAATCTATATACAAATACTGTATAAACAATAGTAAATGTATAGCTTTACGCTTTACATTAAACTTTACACAAACAAACAGCAAAGTTGTATTTTTCTTATTATATATGTTCTTGATTTATTTATAATTTGTTTAAAATTAAGTTTTTATTTACATTTAAAATTTAATGTATTTATATATATACAGTACCGGTCTAAAGTATATCCTCGCTTATGGAAAGGGAAGCCGTTACTTTAATAAAAAAAGACATAAATATTATAAAATTTAATTTTAATATACTATTATTTTATACTTTGATAAGAATACTTAGAAAAAAATAAAGATCTTAATGATTTTATTGCGTTATTTCATATTATCATCCTAGTCTATCTATTTGATATTATATACCCATCGTATAATTGACGAATCTAATTTTCAGGTTATTATCGTGAAAATTCGATTATTGTCGGAATATGAGAAACTGTTATTGATGATTTATTGATCCTGATCGATGCTTACCTAGATGCCGCTTAGATCTCTTTCGCTAAACATTTTCGCTTCCAATATCAATATGAGACGTTGCTCGCAATCAAGTAAAATAAATTTGTCCATTATTAAATTAATTAAAAATACGCGAAATTAAAAAAGTACGCGACGGTTTATTCTACCTGCGCGCTTAACTATGTGTTATTTGCAATATAAATGCGTTTTTATATAATATTTTAATTTCAAACATATGTACAATATGTAGGTATACAATATATATATATATATATATATATATATATATATATATATATATATATATATATTGCAAGCGCATAGTAAAACGTGCAAAAATGTAATTTGGATAATGAAGAAATTTCAAACCCTTGTTTACTTTGTTTTAATTAATTTATTGCATGAAAATAAAAAAATGACATTTATCAGAAGAAGATGTATGCAGTAATATAAATTGACATGAATAATTTGATGAAAAACATCTGATATTTGAGGCTTTCGCGATATGTACTATGTGCACTGAGTTTGGTTTCCAAGTTGGAACCGCGTGAATTTTTTATTTGATTCCGACGTGTTTCGTGAACATTTCAGTTCATTTCATCATCGAGAAGCAATCTGATACTGAGTTGCTTCTCGACAGGTGTCCTTTTCATATTTAATGATCGGGAGAGGAGTGGATGAGCAGGGGATAGGGCGGAGAAAGGATGGGAGGACTTTGGTTAGTCAATCAGTTTTTAAAAAGTCTATACAAGAAAAACCGGGATAATGATGAGCATACACATAAAAAAACATCAAAACGTGGTGAGACTAAGACTAAAACATTACAGAACCTGGCTAACTCGAACCTCAAGGGAATAGAAAATAATTCGAGTTATCGAGTCTTTCGAGTTATTAGAGGTGTGGAAAAAAATTCGACTTATAGAGGTTTTGAAATCACATAAATAACTTAGTTACCGTAAAAAACAACAGAGTAACAAAAAGATTTTAATAACTTTTAAGGAAGTAAATTCATAATTATTTATAGAGATGCATATAGAGAAACTGATGCAAAATTTTTTTACTTTGAGTTATAGAGGTTTTATTCATCAAAATTCGAGATACAGAGGTCAATTTATTATAATTTATTATAATATTAATCTCTATACCTCGAAACAATTCGAGTTGTAGAGGTAAATTAAGATAATTAGTACGCTGGAAAAATACGTCAAGTTAATCTTCTCTTTTTCTTCGACTTCTAGAAGTTTTCTTCGAGTTACAGAGGTTTTTTCAACTGTAACATAATTAGCACTAGTAAAACACAATCTAGAAGGTGGACACACAAAATCTTGTTTGAAACTTCAGTACTAGTAACCAGAACTAATACTATCTACTTTCCCGGGTGGAAATTACAACCTGGCGCTGTATGGGCTCCGGCTAGTTTTCCACGAGTTAATGTGGGCGCTATGATGGAAGGCTAGCCTGGGGTTGTACTGGGTGGTAACGGCAATAATGGCCAGCTCCAATATTGGAAAACTATCTAGACCCTGGCTCGCGGAGCAATGTTGCCCCAAGACAATCCGAGTAGAAATTTCAAAAAAATTATTTATTTTAAATTTTATTATTATTTTTTAACTAAATTTGTTTCTTAAGATGCAGTCTATGATTATAAATATTTTCTCGTATTTGAAAAAAACACTTACCTTGGTGGGATCGAACTCGGGACCTCTGGATCGTGAGCCAACTGCCTTACGTGGTGAGCCAACTGCCTTAACGTGGTAGACTACTTCTTAATTTGATGTAAGTGTTATATATAATCTACATATGTGATAATCAGCGCAAATATATAATTTTTCAAAAATTATCTTAAGAAACAAATTCAGTTTAAAAAAAGTAATAAAATTTTGAATTGGATATATAATATATTTCCAAAAAGGCTTTATATGGCCTATAACTAGGAAATCCTACATTAAACTGTTCTGGAAGGAAAGTCGTGACCAAACTGGGCCCTGTATGGGCTACAACTAGGAAATCCTACATTAAGGGGATCTTAAAGTCGTCTGTAATACCGACATCTGTTTTGCACAGATATTTTTTTTTGGCTTTACAAATTTAAAAATCCTTCTCCAAAGTTGAAGCATGTTCGGAAATAAAGGCCACCACGTGATTTTATACCAAGAATAAAAATAATTTTAGGAACTGCATATAACAATGCGTCAACTTGCGAAAACATTCGCTTTATATAACAATTCTACAATGTATTGTTACGCGAAAAGACTGTGGCGTGGCCAGCGGATTACATCCAAAAATACGATATCGTTGTCAGAATTAGGTTTAGACTCTAAATTAAAAAGTTATTTGTGAAAAATGCAATATAACCTATAACCTTGTCTATCCTTGTCTATTATTATTGTCTATGTCGTAGGCAAATGGTTATTTTAGGAAAATAGCTTCTGACTAGGCAAATGCTATCTGCCTGGCCAAATAGCTTTCACCATTTATTCTCGCTATTTTCCTAGTCAAATGCTATTTTCCTAGGCAGATGCTATTTGACTGAACCGCTGTTAGGCAAATGGTATTCCGCGAAGCATGTATTTGGGAAATTCTTCAGTTTAGCTATCCCAGCACAGAAATCGATGAAATTAGGCTTACTCAACGCGTTTTTGCACAAAACAACCGAATCTGGCAGAAAAAAGTGTCGCTCTGCCCCGCGAGGCGAGATATTTAGCATTAAAGTTGACGATTCTTAGGTTAGAAATCCTGTCAAACCGACGTGATGTAGCGATCATGAGCACACACACATGTGTGTATGTCCTGCTTTATAGAAGTTGTGATTTTCGTTAAAGCAGGGCACATACACACGTGTGTATGCCCTGCTTTATAGAAGTTGTGATTTTCATTAAAGCAGAGCACACACACATGTGTGTATGTCCTGCTTTATAGAAGTTGTGATTTTCGTTAAAGCAGGGCACATACACACGTGTGTATGCCCTGCTTTATAGAAGTTGCACACATGAGGAGGCCACTATTCTTCAGATTTACCTCATTTGCCTAACAGCGGTTCAGTCAAATAGCATCTGCCTAAGAAAATAGCATTTGACTAGGAAAATAGCAAGAATAAATGGTGAAAGCTATTTGGCCAGGCAGATAGCATTTGCCTAGTCAGAAGCTATTTTCCTAAAATAACCATTTGCCTACGACGTCTCTACAAGGACAGATATATGGAATTTGGTCGGTAATACAGACGGCTTTAGGATCCCCTTAAACTGTCCTGGAAGAAAATTCGGGACCAAATAACTGGGCTCTGTACGTGCTACAACTAGGAAATCCTACATTAAACTGTCTTGGGAGAAAAATCATGACCAAACTGGGCCCTGTATGGGCTATAACTAGGAAATCCTACATTAAAATTGTCATTCTGATTTAGTTACGGCACTCTTACGCTAGGCGTTACTGCAAATCTGCCCCTGCGCATCCGATCCAAAGGAAATTCCATACATATGATCATATGATCGGTGAAACGCGCAACGTGCAATACAACAAGGGACTATAGGCCGATTTCACAGTCTCCGATTAATATGTGATTCACCGATTAAACTCACTCTTCGTCTCTTTCTAAGGGGACAGTTAGAAAGAGATGCAGAGTGAGTTTAATCGGAGGATCATATTAATCGGAGACTGTAAAATCGGCCTTATAGTTGTAGGCCACTCAAACTACATGCAATGGCTGTACGTGCAACGGGGTTGATAGTTTGATACAAGCTATGATTATAACTTGAGTGTCGAATAACTTTATGAAATGTTGAATAATTTTACATTTTTCTTATATATTATTTAATAATATTACTTATGTTAAATATAACTATTATGATCCTGCCTCACTGGCCGGGCGCTAGCTAGCCCCCGGCTGGATTTCCCATTTTGGCACCCCCGCACAATTCTGTCTAGCGCCTAGATGAAATACTAGGCAGCGCCTGGCTAGATTTCCGATACGGGCGTGCCACGACATTCCCCACGGGGCCCAAAATAGAAACTTGGATCGCCCAGACACATTTCCACCCGGGTTGCTACAAAAATAAAATTTATGTATTTACAATTTATTATATCATTCATATATTTACAATTTAATTATAAATCAAAATAAGAATAACAAAGAAAATTGTTATATCTTAATGTGAAATGTGACCGGGACGGTGTTGGTTACGTAAGTAAAAAAAGCGCCAAATATGTGCTCTGTATTCCATTTGTTTCCTGCTACAAAAACAATGCTACAGAAATAAAATTAAGAGGTTTGCGCCAAGTGTGTGTGAATATGATAAATTATATAGTAAAATCTGATTTTCTTAATTATGTTTTTTTCGTTACGTATCTATTTTTTTATTACATTGCTGTGTTTGTTGAGTATATGTTATTAAAAGTAATTTGTTACCGTTATTATTTTCATTTTACAGCAGCGTTACATGTAACACTTCACTTCTTAAGTTTGTATCATATTCCAAACATAAAAGCAATAGTACAAGATCCCGACCTACCTCGACCGTCACCCATCTCTTTTCCTAATAAAAGGTATTTTTTATCAAACATAATAAATAAACGAAAAATCGCGAATGGGTTGCCTAATTAAATCAGGTCAAGGCTACCCTTAATTAAAAATAATTTAATTAATTTTTTTTTATTTCTACACTCATTTGTATTCTCAAAACATTCAGTACCAATCGAAAGTACAAGGCATAAGTAGAAAGGAAAAGTTAGGTTGCCTATCTTTTACTGCTCCTTATTACCGGGTGGCCAGGTATAAACAGGTGAGTTGGTGTTAATAATTTACACTCATCTGTTTTCTTTAATCAAGAGACACGGTAGTGTCTCGCGCCAAGTACACGCGGAGCGAGACCGCACCGTGACTCTTTTACGCGACGCGACGGGTTGCGAGTACCCGAGATGTTGAGATCTCGATTAACGAGTGAACGGATCAAGTTCTAAGTAAGCTTGATCGATAGCTTGGGGGGGTTTCTCTCATAATATTCCGCTACGTGCCCTACGAGCGGAGATATTGCGACGCAAAGTCCAAATGTGAAAATTTTTTATTAAGATACTACTTCCTAACGCCGATTATAACATATATATATATATATATATATATATATATATATATATATATATATATTACGTGATCAGAGAAAATGTCGCTTTCACTTTTTCGACACTGGCGGCGCAGGTATCGCCAGTTTCGATATCGCGCGCGTATTTCTAATGATCTAGTAGGTAAATTATTAAAGGTCGATAGACTTATCGGTCAGAAGGAAAATTTCTATTTAGCTAAATTAAGTATAAATATATAATATATATTGATTCTTATGAATCAAGCTTGAATTCGATGTTTAGGTATCCCAGGTTGCCGACGACGAGGTACAGATAGTGCGCTTCATAGTCTTCGGTGTCCAGGTGTAATAATACGTTGAATTCGATGTCTACGTGTTCCAGGTTGCCGATGACGAGGTCCACATAGTGCGCTCCGTAGTTTTCGGTGTCTACGTGTATTAATACCTTGAATTCGATGTCCACGTGTCCCAGGTTGCCGATGACGGGATCCAGATAGTGCGCTTCATAGTTTTCGGTGTCCAAGTGTAATCGTACGTTGAATTCGATGTCTACGTGTTCCAGGTTGCCGATGACGAGGTCCACATAGTGCGCTCCGTAGTTTTCGGTGTCTACGTGTATTAATACCTTGAATTCGATGTCCACGTGTCCCAGGTTGCCGATGACGGGATCCAGATAATGCGCTTCATAGTTTTCGGTGTCCAGGTGTAATCGTACGTTGAATGCGATGTCTAGGAGTTCCAGGTTGCCGATGACGATGTCTAGATAGTGAGCTCCGTAGTTTTCGGTGTCCAGGTGTAATAATACGTTGAATGCGATGTCTAGGTGTCCCAGGTTGCCGATGACGATGTCTAGATAGTGAGTTCCGTAGTTTTCGGTGTCTACGTGTATTAATACCTTGAATTCGATGTCCACGTGTCCCAGGTTGCCGATGACGGAATCCACATAGTGCGCTCCGTAGTTTTCGGTGTCTACGTGTATTAATACCTTGAAATTGATGTCTAGGTGTCCCAGGTTGCTGATGACGAGGTCCAGATAACGCGCTCCGTAGTTTTTGGTGTCCAGGTGTAATAATATCTCGAATTCGATGTCTACGTGTTCCAGGTTGCCGATGACGAGGTCCACATAGTGCGCTTCGTAGTTTTTGGTGACTAGATGTATTAATAACTTTAAATCCAAATGTAGGACACGTAGATATTGAATTTGAGGCATTAATACACGTAGACACCGAAAACTACGAAGCGCACTATGTGGATCTTGTCATCGGCAACATGGGACACCTAGACATCGAATTCAAGTATTATTACACCTGGACACCGAAAACTATGGAGCGCACTATTTGTAACCCGTTATCGGCAACCTGGGATACCTAGACATTGAATTCAAGCTTAATTCATAAGAATCGACTTAAAAATTCCCTAGCGGCAGAACTAATATTATATCATGACATAATAAAAATTCGTTGAATTAAAATTATGTCTAGACATAATAAAAACTGGACAAATTAAAATTATGTCTAGACATAATAAAAGTTGGATGAATTAAAATTGTGTCTTGACATAATAAAAATTGGATGAATTAAAATTATGTCTGACATAAAAATAATTCCGCATTTTTATTATGTGTATACACATAATTTTAATTCATACAATTTTTATTATGTGTACACATAATTTGTTTTTGAATGAACGTAAAACGTATTTGTTACAATATCTATCCATTATTGAAAATCGATATGCCGCGACAGAAGCTCTTGTATATCATTAATTATGTTATTATTTATTATATATATTTCTATCCATATATATTTTTAGTATTATTGTTACATTAGAAAAATTACTGGCATTTAGGATACGAATCTTTTTCCGTTAGTTTGTAAGTTTCATGATTAAAAAGATCATGTCGTATTATTAACATATACCTAAGATTTATAGAATCGTTATTAATTTTATTATATATCTCAATTGCGCGAATCTTAAATATGTTTTGTAAAAATCATGCATAATATTCCTATGCAAGGATACTTGTTTAATTATTTCTTTTTATTGCATTTAAGTATAGAAAAATATACAATTTCTATGTGTTTGCACTTTATATTTAATGAGCAGGCAATTAAATATATATGATTCAATTTGCGTCTGTCTCTTTATTGACTGACATAGTTATACACTTTTAAATCTTTTTCTTTTCTAAAATTCAATCAATTGAATAGCAAAAACTACGTTATCATGTTATATATTTTTGGTACGTGTGCAAATGTATTTTGAAATGAAGATTATATATTTTCTACTAAATTGTTTACACACACGTGCGGTTTCAGATAATCATTTTTCGCCAACTCAAATATGTTCCTACTCAACTGTCAAAATATGAAAGATAATTTTATCTAGTTGTGACATTCGCTCGAATTCCCGAAATAATTTTCAAGGATGTGAGTACGAATATATATATATCGTACTATTTAATATTTATAATTAATAGAAAATTATAAACGATGCGTTATGTATGAGAAATTTGACAGAATTGCTTTTATCAAATAGTATTAATTTGCGATTAGTTGAAGGAAATAAAAGAATAAACAAATCAGGTAAGTTTCAGACACGTGTTACAGGTGTCCATCTGTAATTATCAAAAACATCGATACCTGTAGATATCGGTACATATACAATTGCGAACAACATTCAGTAAGACACGCGACTAAAAATAAATAAAAAATTTTACAGTTAACGACTTATTAACATTAATCATGCCATATTGCGATTATGTTTTATGTTGAAATTGAAAAATATATACAAGGTGTACAACTAAAAGGGTTACAGATTATTATTTTTAAAAAACTAAGCAAAATATTAAATTGTTGTTTTCTTTAGAAATAATAGTCCGTAACACTTTTAGCTTTATACCTTGTATATACTGTTTATAAGATTATAAGATATATTGTTTATAAGATTAAGATGCGTAACACACTACAAAAAGGCGTGATATCCGTAGAAAGTTACCTTTTTTAAAAAAAAGGTAAAAAAGGCGCCAAGTACACGCATAGTAGTGTATATGTATGTTGTTACCTCGAAAAAACCTAAGTAACAAGTGGTAGACGTAATCTTTATATCTCGAAAAATCTCGAAAAAATTAAGGCAGTAGTATCTTTATTTCCGAAAAATTATAACCCAAGTGATACACATCACAAAATTATGTTACTTTATCAAAAAGAAGAGTCGCGCTTCAAGTGATCTATTACAATTACAAAAAAGAAATGATATCTCTTTAAATTACAGCGCCAATTACAGAGAGAACATACATATTGCCTCAAAAAATAATTGTTGCAATACTTTGAAAAATCTTTACATTGTGTCAATTAGAAAAGAATGTATGATAACAAATTTATAAGATTAAAAAATTTTATTTACATTTCACAAGGGAATACAAGATATTTAAATACAAAGTTTACATGTGTATTTTTTAGTGGTCCCAAAGAATTACAGAGGTAACAGTACAAAATAAAAATATTTTATTAAAATATTTGATCCAACGAGGGAATACAATTTTATTTAAATACAAAGTTTATAAACAGCTTTCGTAATTCGCCAGTGATAGATAAATGTATCTCAGTTTCTCGACTTAACTGGCAAAGTTTCGTACATCAAATTTTGCACGACGTTTCGGCCCTTGGTTTGGGCCCTTATCAAGTGACAGTAATAACATAACGCAATCTCAGGAAGTAACAAATTACCAAAATACAAGACATAAATAAGTTAATCATACCTAAATCATGCAAAAATTAAAAATAATAAGTAAAAAATAATAAAACATAAATAATAAGTTAATAAACATTATTAATTTATTATTAAAAATTAAAAATAATAAATAAAAGATAATAAAACATAAATAATAAGTTAATAAACATTATTAACTTATTATTTATGTTTTATTATTTTTTATTTATTATTTTTAATTTTTGCATTTTATCATTTCACTTTATGACCACGGTACACTTTATTATTGGACACACAGTTTATGTAACGAGTTTTAACCTTTTTTTTCTTTTGCATTTTACTTTTTATCACTACCAACATGCACTATTTTTAGCTTTATGATTTTCCTGGAACAACTTCATATTACGGATGTCTTGTGATGTTTTACGACGAGTCTTATAGATGATTTAGGTATGATTAACTTATTTATGTCTTGTATTTTGGTAATTTGTTACTTCCTGAGATTGCGTTATGTTATTACAGTCACTTGATAAGGGCCCAAACCAAGGGCCGAAACGTCGTGCAAAATTTGATGTACGAAACTTTGCCAGTTAAGTCGAGAAACTGAAATACAAAGTTTATATATGTATTTTTCAATAGAATAAAAGATTTAATCACAAAGAATTACAGAGGTAACAGTACAAAATAAAAATATTTTATTAAAATACATAAATTTTTCTTGTAAAAATACTTGGCGCTGCTAGACCTCGAAATTTTAAATAAATAAATAAACTTATCCTATACTTAATTATAAGTCGCATTATTCGCCGTCGTCACGCACACCCATATCACTCGCTCGCACATACACACCACGCTGATAATCATTTTGTTACTCTCGTCGCATTCTTCTCTGAATTATTTCTATTTACTCTTGTCCTTATTATTTAAAATTTTGAGGTCTAGCAACGCCAAGTATTTTTACAAGAAAAATTTATGTATTTTAATAAAATATTTTTATTTTGTACTGTTACCTCTGTAATTCTTTGTGATTAAATCTTTTATTCTATTGAAAAATACATATATAAACTTTGTATTTAAATACAAATTGTATTCCCTCGTTGGATATTTTAATAAAATATTTTTATTTTGTACTGTTACCTCTGTAATTCTTTGTGACCACTAAAACATACACATGTAAACTTTGTATTTAAATATCTTGTATTCCCTTGTAAAAGTTAAATAAAATTTTTTAATCTTATAAAATTGTTATCATACATTCTTTTTTAATTGACACAATGTAAAGATTTTCCATAGTAGTGCAACAATTATTTTTTGAAGCAATATATACGTTCTCTCTGTAATTGGCGCTGTAATTTAAAGAGATATCATTTCTTTTTTGTAATTGTAATAGATCACTTGAAGCGCGACTTTTCTTTTTGATAAGGTAACATAATTTTGTGATGTGTATCACTTGGGTTATAATTTTTCGGAAATAAAGATACTACTGCTTAAATTTTTTCGAGATTTTTCGAGATATAAAGATTATGTCTACCACTTGTTACTTATATTTTTTCGAGGTATAATACTACCATTTTCTCTTTTTTTGAGGTAACAACATATACACTACTATGCGTGTACTTGGCGCCTTTTTTTACCTTTTTTTTTAAAAAGGTAGTTTTGTACGGATATCACGCCTTTTTGTAGTATTACGCATTTTATAAACAGTATGTACAGGGTAAAGCTATTTGGAGGTATAATACTACCACTTTGTTTTTTTCGAGGTAACAACATAACAGGGTAACAACATAACTGTACAAAATTACCTTTTTTAAAAAAAAGGTAAAGAAAGGCGCCAAGTACACGCGTAGTAGTGTATGTGTTGTTACCTCGAAAAAAAACAGTGGTAATATTATACCTCAAAAAAATCTAAGTAACAAATGGTGGACGTAATCTTTGCATTTCAAAAAATCTCGAAAAAACCTATAAGCAGTAGTATATTTACCTCAAAAAACCGAAGTAACAAGTGGTAGACGTAATCTTTGTATCTCGATAAATCTTGAAAAAACCTAAGCAGTAGTATCTTTACCTCGAAAAAACCGAAGTAACAAGTGGTAGATGTAATCTTTGTTTCTCGAAAAATCTCGAAAAAACCCAAGCAGTAGTATTTTTATTTCCAAAAAATTATAACTCAAGTGATACACATCAAAAAAATTATGTTATTACAAAATACAAAAAAGAATTGATATCTCTTTTTAAATTACAGCGCCAATTACAGAGAGAATATACACTGAGAATCTTTGTATCTCGAAAAATCTCGAAAAAACCTAAGCAGTAGTATTTTTATTTTCAAATATGTATGTTGTTACCTCGAAAGAAAACAGTAGTAATATTATTACAATCACAAAAAAGAAATGATATCTCTTTTTAAATGACAGCGCCAATTACAGAGAGAACATACACTGAGAAAAAAATGTGTTAATCTCAAGAAATATTTAGTCCGATACGTTCAACTGAACATTTTAGTTAGTTAACTAAACATTAGTTAAATTAATTAATTAAAGAAACGAAATAAATTGTTGAAATAACTAATATTTAGTTAACTAACTAAAATGTTTAGTTGAACGTATCGAACTAAATATTTCTTGGAATTAACAATTTTTTTTCTCAGTGTATTTTTCGAGATACAAAGATTAGGTTTTTTCGAGGTATAATATTACCACTGTTTTTTTTTTCGAGGTTATAATATTACAAAGAATTATTTTAATCACAAAGAATTAAAGAGGTAACATTATAAAATAAAAATATTTAATTAAAATAAAATAAATAAATTTTTCTTGTAAAAAACTTGGCGCTGCTTTTTTAAGGTCAATCCAGAAAAACTTGCATAGGTGCATAAACATATACATAAAGAGATGGATAGGTAGGTCTATTTCCTTTTGCACATATATATGAACCAATCAATTTCTTACGCTTATGTTTATGCGGTATGCAAATTTGTCTGGATAAAGCGGGGAACACAGACTTTTGCATAACACATAATACGTAAGGTCCATACATATGTGGATAAGGAAATAGACCAATCAATTTTCTTATGCTTACGCATTATGCGTTGTGCAGAAGTGTGGGCTCCCCGCTTAAGAGCCTCTGCACAAGACTCTCGTATGATAGCGTATGATAACGTAACGTAGATCAACGCACAAGAAACGTATTCACGTATAACGCCGTAACCGATACGTTTCTTGTGCGTTGACCCACATTTCGTTACACTACATTGCTATAAAAAAGTCTTGTGCGGAGGCTCTAAACCTTAAAAAAGCAGCGCCAAGTTTTTTACAAGAAAAATTTATTTATTTTATTTTAATTAAATATTTTTATTTTATAATGTTACCTCTTTAATTCTTTGTGATTAAAATAATTCTTTGTAATATTATAACCTCGAAAAAAAAACAGTGGTAATATTATACCTCGAAAAAACCTAATCTTTGTATCTCGAAAAATACACTGAGAAAAAAAATTGTTAATTCCAAGAAATATTTAGTTCGATACGTTCAACTAAACATTTTAGTTAGTTAACTAAATATTAGTTATTTCAACAATTTATTTCGTTTCTTTAATTAATTAATTTAACTAATGTTTAGTTAACTAACTAAAATGTTCAGTTGAACGTATCGGACTAAATATTTCTTGAGATTAACACATTTTTTTCTCAGTGTATGTTCTCTCTGTAATTGGCGCTGTCATTTAAAAAGAGATATCATTTCTTTTTTGTGATTGTAATAATATTACTACTGTTTTCTTTCGAGGTAACAACATACATATTTGAAAATAAAAATACTACTGCTTAGGTTTTTTCGAGATTTTTCGAGATACAAAGATTCTCAGTGTATATTCTCTCTGTAATTGGCGCTGTAATTTAAAAAGAGATATCAATTCTTTTTTGTATTTTGTAATAACATAATTTTTTTGATGTGTATCACTTGAGTTATAATTTTTTGGAAATAAAAATACTACTGCTTGGGTTTTTTCGAGATTTTTCGAGAAACAAAGATTACATCTACCACTTGTTACTTCGGTTTTTTCGAGGTAAAGATACTACTGCTTAGGTTTTTTCAAGATTTATCGAGATACAAAGATTACGTCTACCACTTGTTACTTCGGTTTTTTGAGGTAAATATACTACTGCTTATAGGTTTTTTTCGAGATTTTTTGAAATGCAAAGATTACGTCTACCATTTGTTACTTAGATTTTTTTGAGGTATAATATTACCACTGTTTTTTTTCGAGGTAACAACACATACACTACTACGCGTGTACTTGGCGCCTTTCTTTACCTTTTTTTTAAAAAAGGTAATTTTGTACAGATATGCCTTTTTTGTAGTATATAAGATTACCTTATGCATGGACTATGAATTCATAATATCTTAAGACAATCTTTGTTGAATAAGTTGATCTTCATTAAGATGATCTTAAGCATTTCGTTGAGAACGGACTATGAATACCGCCCATAGACTACGTTTACATGGCACTGTTGATCAGGTTTTATAACATCGGTAGTTCTTAGGCCAGTCAATCACAACTATTCCATTCTTCTGAAGAATGATTACGATTGGTCTTCCTGACAACTACCGATGTTATAAAACCCGATTAACGGTGTCATGTAAACGTAGTGCAAATTGAATCATATATTATATATTTAATTGCCTGCTCATTAAATATAAAGTGCAAACACATAAAAATTGTATATTTTTCTATACTTAAATGCAATAGGAAGAAATAATTAAACAAGTATCCTTGCATAGGAATATTATGCATAATTTTTACAAAAGATATTTAAGATTCGCGCAATTGAGATATATAATAAAATTAATAACAATTCTATAAATCTTAGGTATATGTTAATAATACGACATGATCTTTTTAATCATGAAACTTACAAACTAACGGGAAAAGTACACTACTACGCGTGTACTTGGCGCCTTTCTTTACCTTTTTTTTAAAAAAGGTAATTTTGTACAGATATCATGCCTTTTTTGTAGTATTACGCATTTTATAAACAGTATGTACAGGGTGTTATTTCGATACAAAGATTACGTCTACCACTTGTTACTTCGGTTTTTTTTAGGTACGTTTTACGTTCATTCGAAAACAAATTATGTGTACACATAATAAAAATTGTATGAATTAAAATTATGTGTATACACATAATAAAAATGCGGACTTATTTTTATGTCAGACATAATTTTAATTTGTCCAGTTTTTATTATGTCTAGACATAATTTTATTTCAACTAATTTTTATTATGTCATGACATAATTTTAGTTCTGCCGCTAGGGAATTTTTAAGTCGATTCTTATGAATCAAGCTTGAATTCGATGTCTAGGTATCCCAGGTTGCCGATAACGGGTTACAAATAGTGCGCTCCATAGTTTTCGGTGTCCAGGTGTAATAATACGTTGAATTCGTTGTCTAGGTGTCCCACGTTGCCGATGACGAGATCCACATAGTGCGCTCCGTAGTTTTCGGTGTCTACGTGTATTAATACCTTATATTCAATATCTACGTATCCCACATTCGGATTTAAAGTTATTAATACACCTAATCACCAAAAACTACGAATCGCACTATGTGGACCTCGTCATCGGCAACCTGGAACACGTAGACATCGAACTCGAGGTATTATTACACCTAGACACCAAAAACTACGGAGCGCGTTATCTGGACCTCGTCATCAGCAACCTGGGACACCTAAACATCAATTTCAAGGTATTAATACACGTAGACACCGAAAACTACAGAGCGCACTATGTAGATTCCGTCATCGGCAACCTGGGACACGTGGACATCGAATTCAAGGTATTAATACACGTAGACACCGAAAACTACGGAGTTCACTATCTAGACATCGTCATCGGCAACCTGGGACACCTAGACATCGCATTCAACGTATTATTACACCTGGACACCGAAAACTACGGAGCTCACTATCTAGACATCGTCATCGGCAACCTGGGACACCTAGACATCGCATTCAACGTACGATTACACCTGGACACCGAAAACTATGAAGCGCACTATCTGAATTCCGTCATCGGCAACCTGGGACACGTGGACATCGAATTTAAGGTATTAATACACGTAGACACCGAAAACTACGGAGCGCACTATGTGGACCTCGACATCGGCAACCTTGGACACCTAGACATCGCATTCAACGTACGATTACACCTGGACACCGAAAACTATGAAGCGCACTATCTGAATCCCGTCATCGGCAACCTGCGACACGTGGACATCGAATTTAAGGTATTAATACACGTAGACACCGAAAACTACGGAGCGCACTATGTGGACCTCGACATCGGCAACCTGGGACACCTAGACATCGCATTCAACGTATTATTACACCTGGACACCGAAAACTACGAAGCGCACTATGTGGACCTCGTCATCGGCAACCTGGGACACGTGGACATCGAATTTAAGGTATTAGTACACGTAGACACCGAAAACTACGGAGCGCACTATGTGGACCTCGACATCGGCAACCTGGGACACCTAAACATCGCATTCAACGTACGATTACACCTGGACACCGAAAACAATGAAGCGCACTATCTGAATCCCGTCATCGGCAACCTGGGACACGTGGACATCGAATTCAAGGTATTAATACACGTAGACACCGAAAACTACGGAGCGCACTATGTGGACCTCGTCATCGGCAACCTGGAATACGTAGACATCGAATTCAACGTATTATTACACCTGGACACCGAAAACTATGAAGCGCACTATCTGTACTTCGTCATCGGCAACCTGGGATACCTAAACATCGAATTCAAGCTTGATTCATAAGAATCAATATATATTATATAAATACTTAATTTAGCTAAATAGAAATCTTCCTTCTGACCGATAAGTCTATCGACCTTTAATAATTTACCTACTAGATCGTTCGAAATACGCGCGCGATATCGAAACTGGCGATACCTGCGCCGCCAGTGTCGAAAAAGTGAAAGGGACATTTTCTCTGATCACGTGATCACACAGATCGGCGTTAGGAGGAGGAGGAGGAGTATCTTAATAAAAAATTTTCACATTTGGACTTTGCGTCGCAATATCTCCGCTCGTAGGGCACGTAGCGGAAAATTATACAGGAGATACCCCCCTTATTTTGACCCCAACTATCGATTAAGCCTACTTAGAACTTGATCCGTTCACTCGTTATCGAGATCTCAACATCTCGGGTACTCGCAACCCGTCGCGTCGCGTAAAAGAGTCACGGTGCGGTCTCGCTCCGCGTGTACTTGGCGCGAGACACTACCGTGTCTCTTGATACGTATACACTACTATGCGTGTACTTGGCGCCTTTTTTTACCTTTTTTTAAAAAGGTATTTTTGTACGGATATCACGCCTTTTTGTAGTGTGTTACGCATCTTAATCTTATAAACAATATATCTTATAATCTTATAAACAGTATATACAAAGTATAAAGCTGAAAGTGTTACGGACTATTATTTCTAAAGAAAACAACAATTTAAAATTTTGGTTAGTTTTTTAAAAATAATAATCTGTAACCCTTTTTGTTGTACACCTTGTATATATTTTTCAATTTCAACATAAAACATAATCGCAATATAGTATGATTAATGTTGATAAGTCGTTAACTGTAAAATTTTTTATTTATTTTTAGTCGCGTGTCTTACTGAATGTTGTTCGCAATTGTATATGTACCGATATCTACAGGTATCGATGTTTTTGATAATTACAGATGGACACCTGTAACACGTGTCTGAAACTTACCTGATTTGTTTATTCTTTTATTTCCTTCAACTAATCGCAAATTAATACTATTTGATAAAAGCAATTCTGTCAAATTTCTCATACATAACGCATCGTTTATAATTTTCTATTAATTATAAATATTAAATAGTACGATATATATATATTCGTACTCACATCCTTGAAAATTATTTCGGGAATTCAAGCGAATGTTACAACTAGATAAAATTATCTTTCATATTTTGACAGTTGAGTAGGAACATATTTGAGTTGGCGAAAAATGTTTCTCTGAAACCGCACGTGTGTGTAAATAATTCAGTAGAAAATATATAATCTTCATTTCAAAATACATTTGCACACTACGTACCAAAAATATATAATACTAGCATGCCCTGCCGGGCTTCGCCCCGGAGAACATGTGTATTAAGACACGCAAATAGTCTCTCTCTCTCTCTCTCTCTCTCTCTCTCTCTCTCTCTCTCTCTCTCTCTCTCTCTCTCTCTCTCTCTCTCTCTCTCTCTCTCTCTCTCTCTCTCTCTCTCTCTCTCTCTCTCTCTCTCTCTCTCTTTCTCTCTCTCTCTTTCTCCCTCCCTCCCCCCTTTCTCTCTCTCCCCCCTCTCTCTCTCTCTCCCCCTTCTTTCTCTCCCTCTCTTCCTCTCTTCCTCTCTCCCTCTCTTCCTCTCTCTCTCTCTCCTTTTCTCCCTCTCTCTCTCTCTTCCTCTCTCCCTCTCTCCCTTTTTTCCTCTCTCTCTCTCTCTCCCTCTCTCCCTCTCTGTCCCTCTCTGTCCCTTTCTTTTTTTTGTTACGCGATTTCTTGAATGCCCATTATTCCTCTGTCTCAAATTGTTATCCTTCCTGTTCGCAATCTCAATTCTCCAATATCATCTTATCCACAATCCCTAATGAACCACATTTTAGTTTCACCGAAATATCCAACGACAACCTCCGCTCCTTGATGGCTTCTTCACCTTCTGTTTCCTTTCGCTCAGGTTATGATCAATTACCTCTCTTTGCTATTGCCTTGTCCTTTTCTCATATTGGTAACCTTTTGACCTCTTTTTTCAACTGCTGTCTCAATCTGGGCTACTTCCCATCTCTCTGGAAACGCGCTATAGTGCGTCCTCTCTCTAAAGTTAAATCACCTACCTCTCCCTCCGAAACGAGACCCATTGCCAACTTGTGCAAACTTTCTAAGCTGTTCGAAAAAATCCTTCACCGCCAAATTGTTGACTTTATCAATTTGCACCATATTCTCGACGACCGTCAATCTGGTTATCGCAAGGGTTACTCTACCCAGTCTGCCCTTCTTAGACTATTTCACGATATTTTGAGTGGCGTTGACGTAGGTGAGGTATTGATCCTTGTCCTCTTTGACTTCAGCAAGGCTTTTGACACTGTCTCTCATCCTTTGCTTCTGTCTAAACTGAGGAAACTCGGGTTTTCTGATCTTTCCCTCAAATTAATTTTTTCATACCTTACTGGTTGCTCTCAGGCGGTCGTTGATCTGGCTGGTAAATTCTCCGATTGGCTATCCATCACCTCTGGTGTGCCTCAGGGATCGGTATTAGGACCGCTCCTCTTTTCCCTCTTCATCAATGACATCGGTGCGTCTCTTAGATTTACCCAACGCTTGATTTTCGCTGACGACACTCAGATTTACCGTAGGTGTCTCTTTGGTCAGTTAATAAACGTTGCTTTGCAGTTGGTGGCCCATGATGTCGGAGTCATCTCCGAATATGCGACCACAAATGGATTGTCTCTCAACCTCAAGAAATCTAAAGTATTAATATTCGGTAGCAAGCGTTACGTGGACCAAATAGATCTTCACGATTTACCTCTCATCTCTGTTAGTGGTACCTCTATTCCGTTTGTCTTTCAGGCTCGAAATCTAGGTGTCATTATGAGCTCCGACCTATCTTGGAACAGCCACGTTGCTCATATATCTAAGCGAGTACACTTCACGTTGCACAAGCTTAAGTTCCATAAGAACTCCTTATCATTGCAATTGCGTGTAAAACTCGTGTCTGCATTGATTTGGCCTCTGCTTGACTATTGCTCTCTTGTTTACAACGATGTTACTGATGAGCTTAACATAAAACTGCAGAGACTTATCAACTGCACGATTCGGTTTATCTTTAATTTGCGTCGAGACGAACACATCACTCCTTACCGCCACCAATTAGGGTGGCTGTCTGTTAGAAATCGACGTCTCTTTTTCCTTGGCATTGAAATGTTTAAGATATATCATGGTATGTCTCCTAGCTACCTCTCTGAGATCTTTGTCAGAACTGATCTCTCGATTAGACGATCGTCTCGACTCGCACTGCCTAGTACTTTCCAAATTCCCATTCACAGAACCGAAACTTACCACCAGTCCTTTCACCTAGCTGGTATTTACTTATGAAATTCGCTTCCTTCCGAGGTTGTGTCGTCTTCGTCTCTAAATGAATTTAAGCAGAAGCTCAATGGCTATTTATTTGCACTTGAGCTCGGTTCTGGTTGAGGTTCTACCCTGGGGCCATCTAACATCTGCGTATGATGTGGCGTTAGTGCGTGACAAGTAAAAGTACACTTAGTCTGCCGAGTCACTGTACTTGAATCGTTGCTACGTATCAATGTTACTTTTCTGCGATTGTTGAGTGTGAGCATGACTGAATTCCGTTGATTTTTATTTTTTTCTGCATATTTCAGTTATTAATACTGTCAACGAAATTTAGTTCTGAAGCATTTGCTGAAGTGGAAGTAATTACTAATTATTATTATTCTTTGCAATATAGTCATTATTATCTTATTGTTTCCGCTTTTGCTCACTGCTTTATTATAATTGTCTTATCTGTTCTGAAATTTTCTAGTTTTTACTTATTTGAATTTTTCTTTTTGTTTTTTGTTTTTTATTTTATTCTTGTTTACTTCATGTATATCTTTGTATTTTTCATCATTTGCCTAAAGTCTTGACTATGGCATAATAAACAAACTCAAACTCAAACTCAAACTCTCTTTTCCTCCCTCTCTCTCTTTCTCTCCTTTTCTCTCTCCCTCTCTCCCTCTCTCTCCCTCTCTGTCCCTCTCTCTCCTTCTCTCAGATCGATAACGAAAAACTATACAGTTTAGAGCACTCCCCGAGAAATTCTACCCGTATTATATACATCTATATGAAATAGGGGTAGAATTTTCCGGGGAGTGTTATAGGGTGTATAGTTTTTCGTTACCGATTTTCTGAAAACCGGTCTTTTAAATTTCTTTATTATATCCTTTATAGCACTCCCCGGAAAATTTAACCCCTATTTTATGTACAATTCTTTAAGATTCGGTCATTCCGAAATCGGTTTCCAAAAAGATCGGTAACCAAAAATAGTACATTTTATAGCACTCCCCGAGAAATTCTACTCCTTCTTCATGTATAATTTTTTGAGAATCAATCATTTCCCAAAAAATTTAAAAAATTAAAACCAATTTCCAAAAAAATTGGTAACGAAAAATTATACACTTTATAGCACTCCCCGAAAAATTCTACCCGTTTGATTTATAATTTTTTGAAATTCGGTAAATTATTTCCCGAAAAATTAAAAAAATTAAAAAAACCGGTTTCCAAAAAATCGGTAACAAAAAACTATACACATAGTGGCACTCCCCGGAAAATTCTACCTCTATTTCATATATTTCAATCAATTATTTCCCGCAAAATTTGAAAAATTAAAAAAACCGGTTTCTAAAAAGATCGGTAACGAAAAATTGTACACTTTATAGCACTTCCCGGAAAATTCTACCTTTATCTCATATATTTTAATCAATTATTTCCCGAAAAATTTGAAAAATTAAAAAAACCGGTTTCCAAAAAGATCGGCTATACAAATTATACAGTTTGTAACACTCCCCGGGAAATTCTACCCCTGTTTTATATACAACCCAGTCAGAAATGATTAATTGATACGACGTCGAATCAATGTCGTAATTCTGGTCGATTCGACGTCGAAAGCGTATAAAATATCAACGTCTATTCAACTATCGTTTCAACGTCGTTTCAACGTCGTTTCAACGTCGAAGTAAGGTTGAAATTCGATTGAAATATTCCTGGTGGAAATAATTTTATAAATTTTTACGCAAAAGTTATGCGAAAACTACAATTTCTTATAATATAATTACAACTTTTCACGCTATTTTTACGTCAAAAGTACGCGATTTGGGCCATGTTTGTAACCTTTCATAAATACGTAGAAATTTTTATGAATAACTACAATTTTTTGGATATACTATAAAATAAAATATAAAATTTATTTTTCTCGTTGAACATTATTTTATTGCTGAAAATCTTGATTACGTGCAAACTTAATTAAATATATTATACTTAAAAAATTTGCTTACCACCGCTGGATTTGAACCTGAAACCCCTGGCTCTTGAGTCAGTCACCTTCCGCACTGTGCTACAACATTGATTGATGAAGACGTTTCGTATTGTCTATACATATGGTACACTTATTGTTAACAGACGTACGGAAGGTGTCAGCTCTTAATAGGGTCATATATATATTTATTACAAAATTGATATCAAATCGATGATGCCAAAACAATTTGATTGAAATCAGCTGATTTTTTATGTTAATTTCGATGTCGATGAGTTTCCGGTGAATCGACATTGAATTGACGTCGATTCGACATCAGCCTTCTCACTGAATAAATATACTAAATATGCGACATGTTCGACATTATATCAGACTATGCTGAAACCTAATACAACTTTCAATAAGATCTGTTTCTATTCTTGCACTGCTGAACTAGTGCACACTGATGCAATATAAGTTAGAGTGGGACAAGTATACTTTGTTTATATCTTACATTTAATCATAAAAATATTTTTAGAATATTGTAGAAAGTTGTAAATAGTTGTGATTTTTACAACAATCTACAACTTCTACAATTTACTACGTTCTCATAAAAATGTTCGTAAAAAAGTTGTTGCAATTTTCTATTACTTTTTACAACTTACTACAATTTATTACAATTTACTACAATTTATAATAAATTTCTACAATTTTCACAAATTTGTAGAAATTTGTGATTTATTGTAAAAGATTGTAATTTTTCATAGAAATATACGTAAATTGTTGTAAAATTATTTCCACCAGGTATGGTAATATTATATATTTTATATATTTTATATATTTTTTAAGGTAAAAGTACTAAAAAATAAAAAGAGTGCAAACGTTCATGTTTTTCTTGCGTTTATTCGTTTATAACGTATATTCGTGATTGTAAAATTTAATTGAATATAATTTATTTACTTTATGGATATATGGTTTATGCACGCGCGCGCACACACATCTACCCCCCTCCCCCCACACACATACAGATTAGAGCTATGCAGTGTTTGTCTGGATAGGTCTTAAATATAAAAATATTTATACATGCGATTGATCGCGCAATTACGCCATTTCTTAAACGTCCATATAATTATTTTGTACGTACAATTTACATAAACAATGTAATATTTCTTAGGATTAAAATCTGAAGATATAAATTGATCGAATTTTATAAGTGTGCACTTAAAACAGCGCTATTAATCGCTTTGACGTTGAATCAACCTTGAATCGACACTGGACATGATCGATATTGCAGGAATATCGACTTTCTTATCGACTCAACTAACTGTCAACCATATCGACGTTGAATCAACCTTGAATCAAGGTTACATTTCTGACTGGGAATTCTTTAAGATTCGGTCAATAAATTCCCGAAAAATTGAAAAAATTTTGAAACCGTCTTCCAAAAAGATCGGTAACAAAAAATTATACACTTTATAGCACTCCCCAGGTAATTCTACCCCTATTTTATATACAATTCTTTAAAATTCGGTCAATTATTTCTCGAAAAATTAAAAAAATTAAAAAAACCGGTTTCCAGAAAATCGGTAACGAAAAACTATACACCCTATAACATTCCCCGGAAAATTCTACCCCTATTTCATATACTTTTGGTTAAAAATCGGTCGAATAGTTTAAGAGTGTATAAAGGACATACATACATACATACATACATACATACATACATTCTTTTTTATATATATAGATGATAACGTAGTTTTTGCTATTCAATTGATTGAATTTTAGAAAAGAGAAAGATTTAAAAGTATATAACTTTGTCAGTCTATAAAGAGACATAGACTACGTTTACATGGCACTGTTGATCGGGTTTTATAACATCGGTAGTTCTTAGGCCAGTCAATCACAACTTCTGACATCTTCCTGACAACTACCGATGTTATAAAACCCGATTAACGGTGTCATGTAAACGTAGTGCAAATTGAATCATATGTATTTAATTGCCTGCTCATTAAATATAAAGTGCAAACACATAGAAATTGTATATTTTTCTATACTTAAATGCAATAGGAAGAAATAATTAAACAAGTATCCTTGCATAGGAATATTATGCATGATTTTTACAAAACATATTTAAGATTCGCGCAATTGAGATATATAATAAAATTAATAACGATCCTATAAATCTTAGGTATATGTTAATAATACGACATGATCTTTTTAATCATGAAACTTATAAACTAACGGACAAAGATTCGTATCCTAAATGCCAGTAATTTTTCTAATGTAACAATAATACTAAAAATATATATGGATAGAAATATATATAATAAATAATAACATAATTAATGATATACGAGAGCTTTTGTCGCGCATATCGATTTTCAATAATGGATAAATATTGTAACAAATACGTTTTACGTTCATTCAAAAACAAATTATGTGTACACATAATAAAAATTGTATGAATTAAAATTATGTGTATACACATAATAAAAATGCGGAATTATTTTTATGTCAGACATAATTTTAATGCATTCAATTTTTATTATGTCAAGACATAATTTTAATTCATCCAATTTTTATTATGTCTAGACATAATTTTAATTTGTCCAGTTTTTATTATGTCTAGACATAATTTTAATTCAACGAATTTTTATTATGTTATGACATAATTTTAGTTCTGCCGCTAGGGAATTTTTAAGTCGATTCTTATGAATTAAGCTTGAATTCAATGTCTAGGTATCCCAGGTTGCCGATAACGGGTTACAAATATTGCGCTCCATAGTTTTCGGTGTCCAGTATATATATATATATGGCATGAGAGACGGTCGACGTAGAAGTAGAAGTATCTTAAAAATAAATTTTCACATTTGGACTTTGCGTCGCAATATCTCCGCTCGTAGGGCACGTAGCGGAATATTATAAGAGAAACCCCCCTCTAATTGGACCCCAAGCTATCGATCAAGCCTACTTAGAACTTGATCCGTTCACTCATTATCGAGATCTCAATATCTCGGGTACTCGCAACCCGTCGCGTCGCGTAAAAGAGTCACGGTGCGGTTTCGCTTCGCGTGTACTTGGCGCGAGACACTACCGTGTCTCTTGATCTCAGCATCACGAGCACTCGCAACTCGTCGCGTCGCGTAAAAGAGTCACGGTCGGTCTCGCTCCGCGTGTACTTGGCGCGAGACACTACCGTGTCTCTTGATTCATCCAATTTTTATTATGTCAAAACATAATTTTAACTCATCCAATTTTTATTATGTCTAGACATAATTTTAATTTGTCCAATTTTTATTATGTTTAGACATAATTTTAATTCAGCGAATTTTTATTATGTCATGACATAGTTTTAGTTCTGCCGCTAGGGAATTTTCAAGTCGATTCTTATGAATCAAGCTTGAATTCGATGTCTAGGTATCCCAGGTTGCCAATGACGGGTTCCAAGTAGTGCGCTGCAAAGTTTTCGGTGTCCAGGTGTAATAATACGTTGAATTCGATGTCTAGGTGTCCCACGTTGCCGATGACGAGGTCCACATAGTGCGCTCCGTAGTTTTCAGTGTCTACGTGTATTAATACCTCGAATTCGATATCTACGTGTCCTACATTCGGATTTGAAGTTTATTAATACACCTAGGCACCAAAAACTACAAAGCGCACTATGTGGACCTCGTTATCGGCAATTTGGAACAAGTAAACATCAAATTCGAGGTATTATTACACCTAGACATCAAAAACTACGGAGCGCGCTATCTGGACCTCGTCATCAGCAACCTGAGACACCTAAACATCAATTTCAAGGTATTAATACACGTAGACACCAAAAACTACGGAGCGCACTATGTGGACCTCGTCATCAGCAACCTGGGACACCTAGAAATCGAATTCAAGGTATTAATACACGTAGACACCGAAAACTACAGAGCTCACTATCTAGACATTGTCATCGGCAACCTGGGACACCTAGACATCGCATTCAACGTATTATTACAATTGGACACCGAAAACTACGAAGCGCACTATGTGGATCTCGTCATTGGCAACCTGGGACACCTAGACATCGCATTCAACGTATTATTACACCTGGACACCGAAAACTACGAAGCGCACTATGTGGACCTCGTCATCAGCAACCTGGGACATCTAGACATCGAATTCAGCGTACGATTACACCTGGACACCGAAAACTATGAAGCGCACTATGTGGACCTCATCATCGGCAACCTGGGACACGTGGACATCAAATTCAAGGTATTAATACACGTAGACACCGAAAACTACGGAGCGCACTATGTGGACCTCGTCATCGGCAACCTGGGACACGTAGACATCGAATTCAACGTATTATTACACCTGGACACCGAAAACTATGAAGCGCACTATCTGGACCTCGTCATCGGCAACCTGGGACACGTAGACATCGAATTTAACGTATTATTACACCTGGACACCGAAAACTATGAAGCGCACTATTTGGACCTCGTCATCGGCAACCTGGGATACCTAGACATCGAATTCAAACTTGATTCATAAGAATCGACTTGAAAATTCCTTAGCGGCACTTTCTGCCAAGCGTAGAGAACTTTCTTTTCCGGCAGCGGTAGTAATACGATGTAAGGATACGAAATCTCTCCAGATAAACATGAAGCAATTTTTCTTCTTCTTCTTATATTTGTATTGGCTCCTACCTCTAGTACGAGGACAATATGGCCAGCATTTGCCGCTGATTGTTTTGGCAACTAATAGATGCGCTACTGTATTTGAATATTGACTCTGCCACTTGAGTCGGACGCCATAGGTAGGGGGCTGAGAGTAGGGGAAATGCAAACAAGGATGTGGGGGAACATGAAGCAATTGACTCAATATATATAATACCTAATTTACCTAAATAGAAATCTTCCTCCTGACCGATAAGTCTATCGACCTATAATTTATCTACCAGATCGTTTGAAATACGCGCGCGATATCGAAACTGGCGATACCTGCGCCGCCAGCGTCGAAAAAGTGAAAGGGACATTCCTGATATATTATGTCATAAGACGTCGCGGCGTTAGGAGGAGTATCTTAATAAAAAATTTTCACATTTCGATTTTGCGTCGCAATATCTCCGCTCGTAGAGCACGTAGCGGAATATTAAAAGAGAAACCCCCCCCTATTTGGACCCCAAACTATCGATCAAGCCTACTTAGAACTTGATCCGTTCACTCATTATCGAGATCTCAACATCTCGGGTACTCGCAACCCGTCGCGTCGCGTAAAAGAGTCACGGTGCGGTCTCGCTTCGCGTGTACTTGGCGCGAAACTCTACCGTGTCTCTTGATAGCATAATGTTAAAGCTAAATGGCGCGCGCGAAGCGCGCGCGTCTGTAATGTCTAGTCCACTTTTAAAAAAGACGTGTTAACCGAGTTAATTGCGTTTGTATCGAAAAATTGAAGCCTCTTTTCCGCGATGCCGATTGGTTCTCTCGCTGCGCTTACTTTATTTGCAGCTGTCATTGTATATTTTGACAGTTGTGTGTATCAAGGGTTAATAGTGTAATAGTAAAGCATAATGTTAGCCGTAGCTTGCTTTATCCCGTGAGGGACTGTCATCGCGGAGTGTGTGTGTTTTGACAGTTTGAATGTTAGCGTATTGTCGTGTGAGTATAATAGTGTAACGTAGTAAAAATCAAATAGTAGTTAAAAGTTAAGTTTTATAATAAAAAATATAAAATTTAAATAGCTAAAAACGCGCGCGCAGCGCGCGTCTGTGAACGGTTGTCATCGAAAAATTTCAGATAAGTTTTAGATAAATTCTATATAATGTTTTTATTATAATTTTTTATTATATTTTATTATTTTACATAAGATACTTTGTGTTATCTTCTTATTTTAATTATATTAACGGTTTTCATAAATGTTGCTATAACAATATGTTTTGTGTACAAATGTTTTGTGCACACAACAGTAGTAAAATTACTACTACATAAGGTTATATAAAGATACGTATAAAGATAGAGAAATATATGCATGGCCGGCAATCTCGAAACCCCCGATGACGTTTGAGAATATTGAAAAGAGACAGCATATATACGCACGTGTGCGCTCAGTGCAGACAGTGTGTGCAAATTGAAAAAAAGAAAGAAAGAGATGGAGACAGGAAGAAAAAGTGAGAGGTAAGCCTTAAACTAATAATTAAATTTGGTAAATCTGAAGAATAGTGGCCTCCTCACCGATTTTGTTCAACTTGGGCTTAACGCGTTTTTACACAAAACGACCGAATCTGGCAGAAAAAAGTGTCGCTCTGCCCCGCGAAGCGAGATATTAACGGTTAAAGTTGACAGGAATCTGGTTATGATTCCTGTCATACCGACGAGATGCAGCGACTACGACCATGCCCTGCGGCCACACGCGCATGCTCAGTGGCTGCACGCGCATGCAAGAGGTCACGTGACAACTGTTTGGTTGGTAAGTCAGAAGTGTAATATAATTCGAAATGATATTCTTTCGGCGTATAGATTAGTGACGCTTTAAAAGTATTTAAGTGTTTAAAGCACGTCAACTAACCTATGTAGGTTAGTGACGCGCTTTAAAAGTATTTAACTGCAGTTTAATGATTTTCATTAAAGCAGGGCACACACACACGTGTGTATGTCCTGCTTTATAGAAGTTGTGATTTTCGCTAATGCAGGGCACACACACGTGTGTATACCCTGCTTTATAGAAGTTGTGATTTTCGTTTAAAGCAGGGCACACACACACACACGTGTGTATGTCCTGCTTTATAGAAGTGTGATTTTCGTTAAAGCAGGGCACACGCACGTGGTATGTCCTGCTTTAACGAAAATCACAACTTCTATAAAGCAGGGTATACACGTGTGTGTGTGTGCCCTGCTTTAAACAAAAATCACAACTTCTATAAAGCAGGACATACACACGTGTGTGTGTGAGTGCCCTGCTTTAAACGAAAATCACAACTTCTATAAAGCAGGACATACACACGTGTGTGTGCCCTGCTTTAATAAAAATCATTAAACTGCAGTTAAATACTTTTAAAGCGTTCACTAATCTATACGCCGAAAAACTATCATTTCGAATTATGTTGCACTTTTGACTTACCAACCAAACAGTTGTCACGTGATCTGCTGCATGCGCGTGCGGCCACTGAGCATGCGCGTGTGGCCGCAGGGCGTCGTAGTCGCTGCATCTCGTCCAATCTCGTCGGTATGACAGGAATCATAACCTGATTCCTGTCAACTTTGACCGTTAATATCTCGCTTCGCGGGGCAGAGCGACACTTTTTTCTGCCAGATTCGGTCGTTTCGTGCAAAAACGCGTCGATTAAGCCCAAGTTGAACGAAATCGGTGAGAAGGCCACTATTCTTCAGATTTACCTTAAATTTATATTGTGCGTAACTCATTTACGATGAATAAGATGATAACGTGTTTGTTCATAATTTTCTTATTCTTTGTGATTAGATATTATTATACAAAGTTAAAAATAATGAACAAAAGGAAAAGAAGAAGACAGAGAAAAAAGAGAGAGAGAGAGAGAGAGAGAGAGAGAGAGAGAGAGAGAGAGAGAGAGAGAGAGAGAAAGTTGAAGATGACAAATAAGAGAAAAAAAGAAGAGTCGAGAGAGACAGAGGAAAAGAAAAAAAAGAAGAAGAAAAAAAGAGAGAGAGGGAAGGAGAGAGAAGCAAGCTTTAAAATAATATTAGACTTATATTATGCATAATTCATCTACAATGAAAATGATGATAGCGTGATATTACAAAGTTAAAAATGATAAACAAGAGGAAAATAAGTAGACAGAGAAAGAGAAAGATAAGGAGAGAAAAAGAAAAAGAAGGAAACAGAGAAAGAGAAAGAGAGAAAGAGGTAAGCCTTCAAATAATAATTAAACTTATATTGTGCGTACCTCGTCGACGATTAATATTGTGATAGCGTGTTTCTTCATAATTTATTTTTTCCGTGATTAGATGTGTTTGACAAAGTTAAAGATGACGAACAAGAGAGGGAAAAAGTAGAAGACAGACAGAAAGAAGGGAAGAGAGGGGGAGGGAGGGAGAGAGGAGAGAGAGAGAGAGAGAGAGAGAGAGAGAGGAAGAGAGGTAAGCCTTAAAATAATAATTAAACTTATATTGTGCGTAATTCGTCGACGATGAAAATGGTGATAGCGTGTGTGTTCGTAATTTCTTCGTTCTCCATGATTGGATATGACAAAGTTAAAATGACAACTAAAAAAAGAAGAAAAAAGGTCGAGAGAGACAAGAGAGAAAAAAAGAAAAAACAGAGAACGAGAGAGAGAGAGAGAGAGAGAGGCGGGGCCAGAGAGTTAAGAATTCACTTTCGTAATCAAAGAGATAAGAAGCATATTAAAAATTTTGTATATAAAAATAGTGTTTTTTTTTTAAAGTTTTTAATTAAAGCTATAATGAAAAGTAAAACCATTATACGAGCATTAATAGATGTTACGAAAAATTCATATCTAATTTTTATGTTTTTAATTAATTATTCAAAGTGTATATTTATATCGTTGCAAAAAACATTAAATTAATTAAAATAAAGATTTTTCTGTACAAAGTCATTTCAAAGTCATGTTGTTATGTATATACCGTTAAATTTTTCTTAATGTGTTATTATTAAAGAGCAATAGCGTTGCAAATGTTGTTTTGTGTAATGATATAGAAAAAAAGCTAAATGGCGCGCGCGTAGCGCGCGCTTGTAATGTTCTAGTTGTATATAAAACAGGGGTAGAATTTCTCGGAAAATGCTATAAACTGTATAGTTTTTCGTTACCGATTTTTTTTGGAACCGGTATCAGAAATTTTTCCAATTTTTCTGAAAATAATTGACCGAGTAGAAAAAAATTGTTTACGACATGTTTAATCCATAAACACTTCTTATGTTTGTTTACAATAAGGATATTGAAACATAAATGAAGTTGTTTTAAGAAAAACGATTCCCGGGCAAAGCCCGGGTAACCAGCTAGTATATATATAATACGTATAATAACATGAAACTTGAGAAATATGCAAGTAATAATGCATAAAAATATATTTGCCTTACAATCAAATTAATGTTTCTCATAATCTATGCATGCGTGTATACGTACATGCAATGTACATATGTGTGTGATTCAAAATTAAAATTTTATTTAATATAAAGTAAGACAGAAAAAGAGAAAAAAAGAAAAACAGGCAGACAGAGAATAAGGGGAGAGAGGAATGTGTGTGTGTATACTTATGTGTACGCGCGCACATGTGTGTTGTAATATTTTGATAATATTGTAAAATAATTTCTTCTTTTATTATAGGTACAAATGTAGCAGAACAAAAGAAATTTTCACAACACGGAAAGTTCGACTTTCCATGCCTGTAGAGAGGGGCAAAAATGACCAATTTCACGCCAGGACGGCATTAGCGGGACGAAAGTAACCACTTTCCTCCCTAGGGCAGACATTGATCACTTTCCGCCCTAGGGAGGAAAGTGGTTACTTTCGTCCCGCTATGCCGTCCTGGCCGTGAAATAGCCACTCTCGCCTCTCTCTAGGCATGGAGATCGAACTTTCCGTAAAGATATTGTGAAAAACATCGTGTGCACTTCGGGGCGAAAATAGCGTTTTTCAGACTCGTGTGATTTGCCGCCCTCGCCTTCGGCTCGGACGGCAAACTTCACACTCGTCTGAAAAACGCTACTTTCGCCCCATGGTGCACAATATACTATTATGTGTATTGTTAACATACTGGGTATATCAAATATTTTATTTTATTTTATGCAATATAATTACAAATTAACATTCTCTCTCTCTCTCTCTCCCCCCTCTCTCTCTCGTTCTTTATATGCAAGGGGTCTAGTAATTACCGTGCCACCTTTCCTGGACAGGTAGAGCGAATTAAACTGAATAGAAAAATCTTTTACTATTTTGCGATGATAGCAATTAATAATAATAAATTAATTAATAAAAATCTGCGAATCAGTATATGTCCGCGAAACTTAACGGAAAGCGACAACACGATTGTTATGAACGCGGAGGTCCAGCGTCACGCTTCGCTCTTGCATTGCCGTTATTTACAGAGCCCCCTTTCTCTCGATGCCTTGCCGCGCACCAAGCAACCGTAAACGCTGGGTTCTCGTCGAATTGCGCGGACACACGCTGATTTGCGGATCTTTATTAATTAATTTCTCTTTCTCATTAATTAAACAGTGCAACAAAATCAAACTTTTTTTCATAATTATTAAAGTCCGTTAGTAGCTTATAATATAGGTGGATGTTTCCATAGCACACCAGTTATACTAACTGTTTGTTTCCATTACATCAAAATTTCCTCTTTTTTTTTACATTTGACGGCTGGCCATCTTTAGGACCAAATCCGGCTTTATTTTGGAGCATAATTTTAAAATAACGACATTTTAATGGAAAAATGGTTGTAAACATTTTTATTTAGAAGTAATGAAATGAAATTAATTACATTTTGCAAAAAGGAAGACATGTTGCAAACGTTTGAAACTTCACCTACACTCACGATGCACTAATATCTCTATTTTTTCTTTCTCATAGCCAAGCAACATTTTTTTACTATAATGCGTACTTTCAGAGATAACAGCTTGCAACACTTTAAATGTTCTATCCTATATATGTATATCTAATAATGCAAAAATTTCTTTTTTTTAATTTTTAAGATCGTATCAAAGTTGCTTTGTATTTTTTAAATAAAATATTATTTTTTTTTTGGTACTGTGAAGATACAAAACAAGACAGTTTAATAATTTTATTTGAATAAATCAAACAATATAAAATCATAGGGCAAGAAAAGATATTAAAACAGAGAAAAATTAAGATTCTAGGAAAAATTAGGCTCTATTACTTGATTTGTTTTATTTAATAGATTCTTAAACATTGTTACGATTGGGAGAATGGTTGATTATAAAAATAAGTAATCATTTCTCTTGGAATATTGCATTTGTATTAATAATGCGCTTCTTTCTATTTTCTTACGTTGCAAATGCACTTTTAAACGATACTTTTTTCAAATCTCTATAAAAACCAATAACAACAGTGTTAAATCTAGTTATTTTGCCGGCCAATTAATTGATCCGCCACGTTCATCCCATCGATTTGGAATTATATAATTTAGCTGTCATTTTGCTGGTAATATATAATAAAATGGGACACTATTACGTTGTAATCATTTGTTTTAATTAACTTACTTACAAACTTATTTCTTTAAAAAGAAATGGTTTGAAGAAAAAATTTATTTTGAAGAAATATCGCGTACCTATATTTGTGCATATAATAAGCCATCAAAGAAATAGGGATCAATAATCTTGTTAATTGTCTAAAATCCGCAGAAATATTGACTCTTTTAGTAATCTATTTGTTTTATCTAGTGTAGATTATTTTTAGCTCAATAATGCGTATTATGATGATTAGCAAACTTAAAAATTTTTTTTGCTCAATAAAATCTTATTTTAAAAAAATGGATTTTTGATAATTATCTCTTCACAGTCTATCTACAAAATCATATTCCATTATTGAAATCTTTATCGTGCACGAATGGAATATACTGTATATCGAAAAAATAGTGTTTTATTTAAGAAATACACATAGCAATTTTAAATAACCTTGAAAAATTTAAGGAATATTTTTTCTTTGCGATATGAAATTCTACATAAAAAGTATGACTTAATTAAGTTTTATTATATTGTTTCATATCCCCTTTTTGTTTAGTAATTAATTTAAACGATACTTATTCAGAGATACACTTTGTGTGTATGTTTTTTATGCGTGCGTGCATGGGTATATTCATGTATTAAGTATAGTAATATAACTAATATAATATAAATATATTATAATTTTGAAAAATATGCTTTTGATAAGCAATACGAGTGTCAATAATTTTGACTTAATGCATGTTTTCTTTTATTGTCGATTATTCATACGTAAAAATTCTAGATATGAGGTACATACATAATTCAAATGGAACACATCTATATATGTATAACGGATACAGGCACGAGTTTGACGGCACGCGCGTTGAGCGGAAAGCCCAGGTGGGTGAGCAGCCGAGTGAACTTCCTGTTTCTAGCTGGCGAAGATAATAGCACGTGTCTAGAATATAACAACTCGACGCATCGCGAAATGGACTTTATGCGTTTCAGCATTTTGCTGTTTATAAATGATGATGTTATGTCGACCAATTTATTATCATTTTCATTAACATTTCTGAATTTTATTTTAGCCTAGCATATGTCGATTCTATTTGTCCTGCATGTGACAAAATTCATTAACTAAAATATTTGATTTAATTTTAAGATTTCTGGTCTTGTCCATTGCATTCATATTATATTATTCGATTATAATGTTAGAAACAAAAAATCATGTTTTTTTTATATTTTATTTATGTTCCTTTTATATTATTAGATATCACAGACGCGCGCTTAGCGCGCGCTATTTAGCTTTAACATTATACTATTATTATTACACTATTAATCCTTTGATACACACAACTGTCAAAATATACGATGACAGATGCTCACAAAGTAAGCGCAGTGATTAATCAGCATCGCGGATAAGCGGCAACAATTCAATCTCTTACATTCTTTAAGAGCGGATACAAGGTATTTCAAAAAGTTCCTGCCAAACTTAAGCAGCGTATAGAGGGGTCAAAATGAAACAACAAGTAGAAACTTGCACATTGCTTCCTCATAGTTCTTAAGTGTGCAAGTAGAAACTTGCACATTGCTTCCTCATAGTTCTTAAATGTGCAAGTAGAAACTTGCACATTGCTTTCTCATAGTTTTCTAGTGTGCAAGTAGAAACTTGCACATTGCTTCCTCATAGTTTTTTTTAAATGTGCAAGTAGAAACTTGTATGTACATTGCTTTCTCATAGTTTTTAAGTGAGCAAATAGAAACTTGCACATTGCTTCCTTATAGTTTTTAAGTGTGCAAGTAAAAGCCTGCATTGCTTCCTCTATGAGGAAGCGTGTTAATTAGTAGATATTTATTAATTTGGCTTTTTTACTCCTGTCGCATTCTTCCCTAAATTATATTTATTGTTTTTTATTCAATCAAAAATCTTAGTACTAATGTTTAAATTTTAATGTTTAAATTTCAAAGTCTAGCAGCGCCAAGTTTTTTTACAAGAAAAATTTATTTATTTTGTTTTAATTAAATATTTTTATTTTGTACTGTTACTTCTTTAATTCTTTGTAATTAAAATTATTTTTTGTAATATTAAAAATTTGTTAAAGAGAATTAAGAAGCTATTATCACTTGGGTTTAGAATAGGAAGACCCTTGAATAGGAATACGAAGATACCACTTAGGTTTTATTTTTTTAAAGTAGTTGCATAACAATTATCTTTCAAAGCAATATACATATTCTCTTTACAATTGGCACAATTTAATTTAAAGATTTCACATCTTTTTTTTTAAATACATGTTACTTGAATTAAGTTAGATAATATAATTTTGTAAAAAAGATATAAAGTTACTACTTAGGTTAGATTTTTGAATTTACAAAATACATTGCGTGTAAGTAGATAAGCTAGGCCGATTCTACCCCAACCTGCGGGATCTGAGGGGGGGTGAAAGGCGGGGGGGAACCGCGGGCGGGGGGGGGGAACCGCGGGCGGAGAAGAGGAACCGTGGGGAGGGGGAGGGGGGAACCGCGTTTTTCCGACGCCGCGGGGCGAGGGGGTCCGCGTTTTCCGGCGCCGCGGGGCAAGGGGGTCCGCGTTTTCCGGCGCCACGAGGCGACCGCGTTTTCCGGCGCCGCGGGGCGAGGGGGTTTTCCGGCGCCGCGGAGCGACCGCGTTTTCGCCGCGGGAGGGGTCCGCGTGCAACGGCCGCGCCGGTCCGCGTGACGTCACACGCTCCCGCTCGCGTTATCTCTCCCTCGCCCCCGTTCCCCGGTCGCGCGCGTCTTGTTCTCGCGGTCCCGTCCCCCCGTTCGCGCTCACGATCGCGTTTAATTAAATTTATATTATACATAGAAAATTCGCTTACCATTGCGGGATTTGAACCAAAAATTCCTGGCTCTTGAGTCAGTCACCTTCAGAATACAGGCCAGTCTCTTAATTTACATAATACATATACACTAAAATACTGCAGGCTATTTACGCAGGCTATTTACACAGTTAAAAGTTATACAAAAACACACATCGAACACATATTACACGGTGAAATTAGGTATAATGGGTCCCCGCACGATGAACAAAACAGACCATCCATAAGAATATAAGGCCTAGTGTCATGTCTGCGAACAACATATAAGATCGAAAACAATCCGTGTAATTTCACAATGCATGACGCACAAAACTTCATATGTCCAGGAGTGAAATAACAGTATGTGCAGCACATCTTTGTAAGAGGATTTAACGCATTTACTTCTGCTTGACTCAACACTCTGAAAACTTTGTCCGGAATATCCTCATCAGACATTTCACTGTCATAACATGAGTCGTCTGACAATATTGCGTCATCATCAACTTCCATTCCTTCCTCGTCATTCACTTCCAGTTTTTCAGGCACTTCCATTTCTTCATCGTTTGCTTCAACTACCATTTCATGTCCTTCAAACAATTCCTCGAAATTTATTTTGAACGTTGTATGCCTCAAAAGGCGCAATACACAGTACTACTGTTAAAATCACACAGTACAATCAAACAGTACAAACAGTCGCAACACTTGAAATTTTTCGACAAGACAAACACGTTCGAACACGATCTAGCATGCCAACCGACTCTTACTTCCAGTCCTCGACTACTGAGCGTACCCTCAAATGCATCCTTCTACATCTCACTATTGTCACGTCGTTTTTTATCATATCTAATTTCACCATGATCTCAGCATCCATACAATTGTGCATGCCGAAAAATCTGCGATGGGAAGTTTTGCACGTGTGCGATGAAGTCACCGCGAGACACGTATGTTCTTGAAAACGATATCGCGCCATTGACTTTGATGATTTGATCTGTATAACTGCTATTGAACCGCGATCAAACAGCTATGAAACAGCTACTGAACCGCTATGAAACAGCTATCAAACAGCTCTTGAACAGCTATCAAACAACTAAAACAGCTATCTGTATAACTGCGATCTGTATAACTGCTATTAAACCGCTACTTTTAAACAGCTAAAAACAGCTTTTAAACAGCTATCAAACAACTAAAAAACAGCTAAAAACAGCTCTTGAACAACTAAAACATCTATATTATACTACAAAGTATGTGGGAAAAGGAAATAAAACATCTATATATACATATATAGCTTATTTCAAAAAAATTATTTCTGGTGTCGCGACCAACAGTTAAATATTTTTAATACATTTTGTAATGCGCAATTCTTAACATGTTTTTCGCATCTTACAGTATTAGTAACATCTAAATTATTTAAAGATTCGATATCTTCGTAATTTGCATCCAAAGTCTCAATTTTTAGATGTTTTCTCGCTTTATTCTCAAGCAGATCCACCAGCCATTCTCATTTCTGGCATCCCTTGACGTACACAAGAGTCGATGTCTCGTTGCCCTCTCCAAGTACAGCCGATGTAATTAGATGTTTTGCCATGCTGTAGGGCATGTTTCCGTCTTCCCATCGTAGTCCATGGTGATTCGCAATCAACCAGAAAGCGCATGATCTGTCAGATTTCGTGAGGAGACTCCATGGCATGGATGTAAAAATGTAATGCGCCAAAACGGTCCCGTTTCTCAGAACCGCCACCTCTTTCACGACAAATTTCATCCCGACGGTGAATCCTTGCAGATCGACAAACGTCGGTACGATCATGACGAAACGATGGAGCAATCTGTATCTTATCGCGGTACATCAGTGTATCTTATATCGCAATATCTGCTGATATTGCAATTTACATGAGTTTGCGCACTACATTAGACAGCGGGCAGTATTCGATTACACGATCATGCAAGATGAGGCCATAGGCGGTAGTATTTGCAGGTACATTTTCTTTACAATCAAATTCTATTCGCACATCCACGGTGGCGCTCTTGACAGATTCGTTTTGTCGCGAGCAATCGATGACAACAAAAGGTCCTTCCATCAGGAATGTATACAAGCTGCAAAGCGTATCGATGGAATCGTATCCGTAATAAGTTTTACGAAAACGCGCATACATATCGAAAAGAACGGCGTATCGATTTTTTGTAAAATCCAAATTCATGTCGTCGTACGGATAAAATTCGGAGTTTAGATAAAGTTTGACATTGGTCAAGTTACAGTCATCGAATACGCTAACATTTTGAGACATGATATTTTTGCGGCCGGTCTGCAGCGCAAGGATAACGTACCGCGGCTTCTCTAGCTGAGTCGCCGTTTTGACGGCCCACGAATGCTTGGTCGTGCTCTGCAACATGGGGTACTCGTACAGATCCCACGAACAAAAACTGACACTAAGATATCGCCCGCTTTCCAAGGCCCGTAGCATGGATAGCTTATTGATCTCGTTTAATGTGATTTCCTACAATCTTCTCTTTATTACCAATCGTCCTTCAACGTAGAGAAAGCTTTCACACGGCAACGTGTATAAATCCTGCTGTTGTATGGGTATTCTTATCTCATCGTTATGTCCAAACGTTGTGTTGGCGTACGGATTGTACGTGTGTGTCTCAATCTTGACGACGCTGTCGTCAAAGATCGGTTCACCACCAATGTTTAAAATATTAGCCATTTCGTACCACGAAATCCAATGTTTTCAAAAATTCATAGTTCGACGCAATGAGTTTCTTCTTTGGCGATCGGATTGTCTTTTTGTTTCTTGTTTGTCGCACCTGCTCAGCTTCGTTCAGTACGAGCATCTCACGTTATCGCCGTCGTCTTCGTACATGCAGTCTAACGGTGATCTCTTCTCCGCAAAAATCAATCAATCGACCGTCTTGATCCACGACGCGAAGCGTCAAGTCTGAAATGCTCCGTACGATGATCGGAAGGTAAATGATCTGTGCCGGCGTTTTCGATATCTTATATCCTGGAGGCACGCTCGGTGAAAACTCGTGTATCGTGTGCACGTACTTGTCGTTGCTGTATGCACCACCGGTCACGTTACACTCTATGCGAATGATGTTTACGTTGATGATATTTATCGGAACATCCGATTCGTGCCATTGTCGCGACTTCAGCACGCGATTCGCTGAAAATCCCAGCAGCGATCCAATGTTGTTCGGTTTTGTGAAATTTATCCGATAAGCGCACTTGATCTCGCTCTTCATCGTATTGTTGTTGGCTCGAATAATAATCAATAAGTGCGGGTCATCTTCGTTTGTCGAGACATTATTGGATTGGTCCCATAAAAAAGCGCGTTTCAGATACATGTCTACATCACGCAGTTCGTACGATCCTTCGGGAATGGTAATCTCCTTGTCGTCGTCGCCATAGTAGAATTTATTGTTCGACGAATTTACATTCGATATCGTGTGATAGGTTTCAAAATCTGTCAGACCGAGCTCGTAATCGCCATCGCTCAAATCCACGGCGGGAAAGTAGCTTACCGCGAGGATGCTGCTCTTGCCGGTGAGCGTAAATGTCAGTGACATGTTTGAATGAATGAGATTAAACAGCGTAACGCCGGTTTTTAAATTGATTGTCAACCGACTGTAGAAAACGCAGACACAGTTGTCCGCAATTGCTCTGATCGTATCGCTGATAAGGCGAGCGATTGTACTCTATTACATTGTTCTCTAGATACTGCGCCAATTCTCTCGGTGGTCGAAGATTGCCAAAACTGTCGAAATATATGGCACGATCTCCCCTCTTCGCGTACGCCACCCAGTGAGTACCCGGTCCCTCAGTATTATCTAAATTTACGATACCGCTCTCGTTTCGACGTATATCGCCGATCGGTAACAAGTCGCGCATGAAAGTTTTGCCAATTGTTGCAGTTGCACATTGGTAGTCACACCCTTGGGAATTTTTATCGTCTCTTCGACGTTTTTTTTTCCTCGAGACTCCCCGTCCGCGTTTGTAGGGAGCGAGATAAAGTCCGTGACCATCCATGGCGCGATTGTGACGTTGCATCTCTTCCAGCTGACGCCGCGCGGCTTTGTTATCATTCACGGCCTTTGCGACTCCCGCCGCTCCGCCGACCAACGAGCCGAGAACCCCTAATAACGGCAGGATCGGTAGGATACCGCCGCGTTTCGCTACCTGAAGTATTCGCTTGGTCTTCTTCTTTTTCTTTGTTTTCAAACCCATACCGAGTTTCGTTTTAGCCTTCATGGCCGCCCAGACGGCTGTAGCCGCAGCTCTCTCTCCGAGAGTAGAATCGTTCGCGGTGACACGTTTTCGCGCTTCCGCGGCGAGTATATTGTCTGCGACGTGTCGTTCTGCGAGATTGTTGCTACGCGAGTAGGCTATGTCGTGCTCGCGACACGCTGCGTCCAATGGATTAATACCCCGATCACCTCTTGCCAATCGTGTTTCTAAGCGTGTTCCCGGTCCGCAAAATTGATAGCCGGGGATGTGTAATTCGATCGGAAACGCGTTTATCGCGCGATTCAACAGACATTGGCTTATCTTCGGCGGCATTCGCCGCAGTTTTTTATCAACGGCGGCGGACCGTCGATGTGCGTTTGCTGACACGGCAAATTATAATGTATTAAACAGCGCCGATATTGTTGAACCTCCGAATCTGTCTTGATATGTTCGGGAAGCTTATCTCACAAATAATCTATGTGATTATAAAACTGTTGCAGCAGAATGACCTTTGGTATATACTTTAACTGCTCGGCGGTTAAATCGTAAATATCGCTGTTATCCGACACGAGCAACAACATTTTAACGACTGAACATCTCAGCTCTACGCGCCTCTATAAATAGGCCAGCTTTCTCGATATTGTTTTTCATTCGTTGTGGAGGGGAGATAAAATGCGGTTCGTACGACAATCGCGGACGATCAAAGTGACAAACTTTGACGATAGGATGACGTTAACGAAAGAAGTACGCAAACATGGAGGCATGCTACCGATTTCTATACGCGGTATCATCAGCGGCCCGTCGAATTGCGGCAAGACAAACGTCTTGATAAGCTTGCTGGAAAATCCGCACGGTGTACGTTTCGAGAACGTGTATGTGTACTCGAAATCGTTGCAACAACCGAAATATCGATATTTGGAGAATATACTAACACCGATAGAAGAGATTGGCTACTTTATGTTCTCGAATAACAGTGACGTCATTCCACCGAGCGAAGCGCTCCCGAATTCTATTTTTATCTTTGATGACGTGGCGTGCGACAAGCAGGATACGATAAGAGAATACTTTGCAATGGGCCGGCACGCGGACGTTGACTCTTTCTATCTTTGTCAGACATATGCAAAGATACCGAAGCATCTTATACGCGACAACGCGAATTTATTGATTCTGTTTAAACAGGATGGTACTAATCTGAAACACGTGTACAACGATCACGTAAACACAGATATGTCTTACGATGATTTCAGTAAATTGTGTCATACGTGTTGGCAACAAAAGTATGGATTCGTGGTGATAGATAAGGACAGCGCGATTTCGAATGCTCGATACAGAAAAGGATTTAACAACTTTGCGATACCAAAACGTGGTTAGTTGCTGTCGACGCGCCGATTGAACAACGTTATCGCAACATGGACAGCAGCGAGGAGATTAGAGAGCGTGAGAGGATAGCAAATCAAATTGCGAAAACGAGCAATTCGATTCGCAAAAAGTATCACGCCCTGAAAACTGGCAAAGTGGAAGAAGATGTCGCGTTGGAGAGACACTTTAAGCCCATCATCGAGCCTCTAAGGCAGATTGTCGAAAACACCGTTGGCAAAGAATCTGATGTGTCAAAGATTGAGAATGAAACAGCGTGGGAAGACGAAGAGCCGAAGCTCAAACGACAACGATCAAACGCGTCGTTTAACGACTCTGTAATGGCTTCAACTCCGGTTTCATTAAAAAGATCGATAAATGTGCCATCTAATTTGAGCGAAATAACCAAAATTTTACAGCTGCGTAAAGCAAAACTATCGAAAGGTCCATTGAATGAACCACCGATAACCTCTGCGCCTTCCGTACAACCCACAGTGTTCGCAAACGAAGATGTTTTTGAAACCACGAATGACTCACTCGTGACGTCCGTTCGACAGCAGTTGCAAACAACTGAGGGTCAGAAACGTTGCAAGATCAAATGGGTCCATTGAGCCAAAAGTACATCGGAGCAGTTCTGAGCGGCGATGAAGAAAGCGGTATGGACATCGCGTACGGTGTTAAATTCACCAACGATGGAATGATGCTCGGTAATAAACGTTTCGACGTGAACAACAAGGACAACATAATAATCGACGGCATACGATACGCTGGCACACGCGGTCTTTTCGAATTAATCTTTAAAAAATATCCCGATGACGATATCTACACGGAGGACGATATGCAAACATACAAGAGCATTCTGTTGATGACAAATGTTCATAAACGCAATTATGATGCTCACGCTCAAATAAAGGGCAACGGGGGATACAAGTACACACATATAATCGGGCCGTTGATTTCAGGTAAAAAAGCTGGAAAAGGTATACCGCGTGCCATGACAGACAATAAGATCGACCATATAATTGCATCGTCGATATCGGGTAAAAAAGCTGGAAAAAGTATACCGCGTGCCATGACATTAAACGGCAACAAGATCGACTATGTTCATTGGGACAATCCCAACGAGCTCGTAGATCGTCTTCGATTACTCGAAGCTTCACGCCTAGCAGGTCACACCAGTCACGATAACGAGATCCTGTCGATTATCGAGGAACTTCGCGAGGCTGGATTTATTATAAATTAAATGGTGCGACAGCGATCCGTTCAATCAACATCGAAATGCCGATCAACAAGTTTGGTATATCGCTCGGAAGA
This sequence comes from Temnothorax ravouxi, assembly GCA_030770255.1. Lineage (NCBI taxonomy): Eukaryota > Metazoa > Arthropoda > Insecta > Hymenoptera > Formicidae > Temnothorax > Temnothorax ravouxi. The sequence continues at coordinate 69,583 of JASTWP010000883.1, forward strand.
GGCGGTGCGGAACCGTACTATCAATGGAGCGGATTAATGAGAAATTACGTGCGCGATAACGCCCTTTGCATGGTCGCCACCGACTTTGACGCGAAATCGCGCAAGATTCGACGGATAGCGCCGCTTGTAGATGATGGCGATGCAGCCAATAAACGTTACGTGCAGCAGAGCGTACAAATTTTGAAAGGTCAACAGGATGAAATCGAGAGAAAGATGGCCACATTCCAGAGTAACGTGCAAATTACTCTACACGAACTTCAAAAGATGATTCAAGATGTAATTGCGAATCATCGCGAATAGATAAGAACGTACATCTGATATCTGCGTCAGTTGCGCGTCATCGTCAAGGCTGGTAAGAAGCAGTCAACTGAGAAACGGAGGTTGGTAGAAGAATTACACGCTCCTGCGAGAAGAAATTTTTCTCGAAGACGCGTCATAGTGCAGGGATACGATGACCTGTGGCAGGCGGATGTGGTCGAGATGCGTCCATACACGCGATTCAACAGAGGCTACCACTACATACTCACCGTTATCGACGTGCTGAGCAAGCACGCATGGGCCATACCGCTCAAGGCAAAGAGCGGAACCGAAGTTACTGCGGCGATGGCGAAAATAATTCGAGACGGCGGAAGATGCCTAAAAAATTTGCAGACTGACAAGGGAAAAGAATTTTACAACGCAAACGTGCAGAAACTTTTGAAGAAACATAATATCAATCACTATTCTACCTATTCCGTAATGAAGGCATCGGTCGTCGAATGATTCAATCGCACGCTCAAGAACGACATGTGGAAAATGTTTACGCGCAATGGAAATTACAAATGGATCGACTCGCTGCCGGGTCTCGTATCTGATTACAACGCGCGAAAGCATCGAACTATCGGCATACGACCCATCGATGTTACCCCCGCGATCGCCGACAAGCTCCTAACAACGGTGTACAGCCACGTAAAGATCGCTGCTCCCGCGCGATTCAAAGTGGGCGACTCGGTACGCGTGAGTAAATTCAAGACAATCTTCGAGAAAGGATACACGCCAAATTGGACCACAGAGGTGTTTAGAATCGTCAAAGTGCAGAAAACTAATCCTATGACGTATCTGTTGGAAGATTCCTGCAGAAAACCCATCGCCGGCGGCTTCTACGAATACGAGTTACATCGCGTTGCTAATCCTGACGTGTATCTCGTTGAAAAAGTTTTGCGCAAAAGAGGGGATAAGATTTATGTAAAGTGGTTAGGATTTGATAATTCATACAATTCATGGATACACCAGAATAATGTATTGTAAAAATTTATTACAATATAAAAACATATTATACATACAAATGTGTCATTTATTTTCCTAAATGTATTTACAATATATTAACAATGGTATTTTATAATGTCCTCATGGCAGCGTTTTGGTAGAACCGGGTATAATGTAGCGCTTATCGTCGTACGGACTTAGAGTTATTTTCGTTTCGGATATGGTGTATACCTCGTGTAGTTTGGATCTTATGCAAGCCTGCTGTCGCGTCATTTCAATTTCATCGCGCAGACACCGCGTGTAGTCGTCGAACGTTATCGACCTTAGCTACGACGTTACTCTTAACACCTTTAGCCTTTTTCGTATCTTTTTTACCGTCTACTCGCAAAGCGTACATCTTTGCTCTAAGCCCGACGAATTCGGTCATTATCGCACCGTTGTTTTCGTCTTTCATTAAGCCCGGTACTTTTTTATTGGCGAGTGGGATACTGTATGTATTATCGTTCGCGTAATCGCTAGTGTCAAATCTATGAATATAGCGCTTCATGGTATCATACACATCGTCGCACCCGATGTGATAAATGAGACTGTCAGTATCGGTGTACGTGACTTTACACTTATCGCGATACAACGGTAACATGTACTCATGATGAAATTCGTACAAACATGTCTTGGATATATTGAGAATGCACATACCCACGTAGATTGGTTTGTCGAACTTCACCTCGAGTTTTCGCATTTTTATTGCTACAATATTCTCCGAAAAGACGCTTCGACTATGAAAATTTGGTTTCGCAATCAGTGTCTCTGCGCCGTATCTACCCTCCCAATGAGTCACGAGTCGCACGTCAACGTGATTGCGCACATTCTCCATGGTTTTACTAAACACGGCATTGTTCATCAATTTGTATAAATTTTTTTCGAAATTATTCTTGGCCAATGTCCTAAATTTTGTATTAAGTTCTATATAATCGCGAAGCCATGGAGATTGCGCGAATTTCAGTATGCGGTGAATCTTTGCTATGCGGAGACCGTGACGGGTACACTGCTGTAGGTTGCGATAATGTATGATATAACGTTTCTTATCGTATAATGTTGCGAGAAGCTTGTCCTGCCGCTTACCGGGTGGTTTATCGCGCGTCGGACAGAACGGTAGGTCAGTGTGCGCGTCGTGAAGATGTTGTGGATACTCCAAGTCGACTTCGAGTATGTAGCCTATCGGGGAATCTAACGCAACATCCATAACATTAAAATCGGTTACGTCGTCGACCCATTTAAAATCTGCATATGGCAATGGTTGACACATTGCCCAGCCGTATAAGTTATTTACATCAAAATACATCAGGTACGACGACGGTTTCAATGGATCGTACGACTGCATGTACTTGTTGTTGGCCAGCACGTATCTGTTTGAACATTGACTCAAACCGCCGCGTATACCGCGTTCGATAAACATGATCATGTCAATGTCGGTGAGCAATTCGAAATTGATGTGTGTATGCTTTAACATGGCATCCCATGTAAAACCCGGTAGAGTATAATAATACGCGAGATCGAGTCCATAACTCGCGACGCAACTATCGCGAAAATTTTCAAAGATATCGGCCAACAGCAAGACATCAGTTTTGAGATATAAATCGCTGTAATCACCGAGCGTTCGAATGGAGAACCGCTGCCAGACGTTGACGGCGTGCGCGTAATCGCTCTCGGATACGGTGTCACCTGTCAATGAACTGTAAAACGAGTTGCGCGGTGGTAAACACAAGTCCTCCAACTTTTCGACGCAGTCAATGTATTCATAGGGAAATACACCTTTTCGTGTCAGCAAATCAAAATTTTCTGCGGATAATTCACAAAATTCGCGTTGCAATATTCGCAGTTTATCCTTGCTGAGATAAGATGCCAATTTGTCGAGACTAGCGGTGAGAAACTTGTACAAATCGATAAATCGCAAATTGACGCATGTTTTCTTATTTTTATCTTTAGTGCTTTGAACATTTTTTGTAAACGAAATATATTTTTCTTTTGTGATTGGGAGTAAATCTACATGTCCTTCGTACGCTGTTGCTATTTTAGTTATAATAAAATGTGCGTCATAGCCCGATAAATTATGAAAAACTATATGAATACAATGCGAATTTTTATAATTTAAGTTACAATTAGAATGCGCGGGACCTCTGTATCGACCGGTCAGGTGACAATGGTCGCGTACTTGCACGTCGTCTGGCTCGAACGGTTTTTCGCACACGTGACAGTGCGTTGCGCTGTTAAACCTTTCCCACTCGTCTCACGTGAAATCTGCCATGGGTACATTAGTGGACAAAATGGTCTTTACGTCGTGAGCTAAACGTCTTAGCTCCTCGGCGAACCACGTGACGCAATCTTTATCGCGACGAAACCGATACATAGATAACGACTCGTCGTACGAGCAACGCACGTAGTACCCTATGCTAAACTCGCGATGATGCTGATATGTGTACCTGGACGTTTCCGGATCCGCTTCCATTTTTTCCAGGGTACATTCCAGGTCGGCGTATACGATAAACGGAACTCGTTCCTTCCTGCTGTGATTTTTAAAGGCCAACCATTTGTCGTTATCGCTCGGTAACTTGATTGCGCAGTCATTCATCTCCCGACAGTCGACGGTGTGGGCTTCCAATTTCTCGTTGGAGCTGAAGTAGTGCAAGCATCTGCAAAAATAAACACAAATATTATAAATTTTTTTTATACACAAAATATTCTATATATTATTAAAAGAACTATAGGTACTTACCGATCGCAAATGTGCTTTGTGTGTCCATGTTTATTAATTTGCGAGCTCACGAGACGGGATAGGTTCTTGATCCATGCAAAATGTCCCACGTTGTTGTCATGCATGTACAGCAGATTTACGTGTCTGTCCATCTTACGATCAGTAACCCGTATTGGTAGGATAGCAAGTTCCTTGTTTTTTTTTTCGATGTTGTAGACGTTGATGGAGATGTTGTGATTTTCAAATTTTTTAATTTGATTCAACGTCATTGGAAACTCAATGTCCGTAAGATTTAGCACCGACGTGTAATGAGGATACGACGATTTCCGTTCTGCATGTCTCTCGGCTGGATACAGAGCAGCCGTCACTGACCATGCGAAACATGCATTGCCCAATGATCGCACGTTTATGACCGCCTTCTTCTTTTTAATTTCTCGCGGTATTTCCACAAAACACCCCGCGTGCAATGGATTATATTTGTTCACATTTACCGTTAAATTGAGTATACTCGACAACGCCCATCCGCTATCACGTTCCTGGATTTCCTCCAGCTTTGCTAAGGTAGGCTCGATGACGTGTCGCTTGTACCATTAACACAGATCGGACTCACGAAAGAGTTCATAGCTTCTCGTTGCAATACTTTTATTTGCGCGTTTGTCACCCGCAACAAATTCACCATTAAAGATTGTGTATATTTTTACATTGCCATGTCGTTGCATGACGTTCCGCACACGATCGAGTACAATGTCTCCCGCATCTTTGAGAAATTGATGAGGGTCGATGTGTTTGGAATTTATTACCGCACCGGTCAGTATACGGCTTTCAAAAGCCGTATCTATCTCGCGCCATCTGAGTCCTGTCTCACTCGCACTGTATCCAGCACCCACATGCACGAAACGTTGACGTACCGAGTCTTTCAAACCTTCGAGTCGCGCGATACAAGCGACCAACGACTGTTTGAGACCGATCGATAACTGATCGATCGATAATCGTGGCCGTTTAATTCGGCTTTGTTCTTCCAACGATTCGATAAACTCGTCGCATTGTTGCTCCCACGCGGCAAAGTCTTCTCTCGAATTTAACAGGGTGGATTGCTCCAAAAATTCTTGTTCCATGTTATTGCACGATCCTCTTGCTAACGCCATTTGTTGCACTCACGACTTCCAGTTCTCGACTATTGAGCGTATCCCCCAGATTCGTCATTTTATATTCTACTAATGATGCATCGTTTGCTTATCATATCAAATTTTATCTCAGCAGCCGTACATCGGCGCTATTTGCAAAATTTGCAGTTTTGCACGTGTTCGATGAAATCGTCGCGAGACATGTCGCGACAAGTTCTTCAAAACAATAACGCTCCATTGACTTATGCAAAATTGCAAAATTTGCAGTTTTGCACGTGTTCGATAAAATCATCGCGAGACATGTCGCGACATGTTCTTCAAAACAATAACTCTCCATTGACTTATGCGAAATTGCAAAATTTGCAGTTTTGCACGTGTTCGATGAAATCATCGCGAGACACGTATGCTCTTGAAAAGAAATCATATTTGATGCTCGATGAGGTAATCTCATCACGAATGTTCTTGACAAAGACATCACATTTAACGTATATGTGGATTGTGGTGGTGGTCACCATGCAGCAGCCGTACATTGGCGCTATTTTGCAAGATTTGCAGTTTTATGTATGTATAAATGGTCTACGAGGATTCTAGAGCGCAGTCGAGAGTTCGATACGGTTCGAGTACGTCGCAAACAGCTAGATACGATGAACACTCACGGTGCGAACTACTACGTTCCGATCCCGGATGAAGCGTGCGAGAAACAACACAATGAGTAAGTACCGCTAATTTTCGTATATACTTGTGCAAAAAAATCTTTTATAAACATATAATTGTATTTTTACAGTTTTGATAAACCCCGCTACACGCCACGTATTTTGGGAAGGAGATTTGCCTTGACATCAACAGCATATAAATTTTTGGATGTTGGAATCAACGCGGGACCTATATCCTCTGTGGATATACTTATTGGTGATAACCGAGGCAATCGAATAATTCTGCCACATGCAACGTGGGTGACATTCATCGAAAAACGTGCAGATATACAGCGACTCGTGCAGTCATCGGCACCATCATCGCTAACGTTTTGAGATCTGGAGCTTGTTAAAATATGTGACGCAGATATTGTAAAATTGACGTCGTGCGGCACCAGCTTGTACATGAAACCGTCAACTGTACTCTTCCTGTTCGAACTAGAACATTGCGTCGAGAATGTGTATTTTCAACTATATAAAAATGTTCACGGCGTAAGTGAAAAATTCAAACAATTTGTAACAATTTTACGTCAAAATTGTATCACCGATAAATGTAACGCAGTTACAATCTTGCGTGAATTTTATGATAAAAATTCGATTATTGATTGTGAATTATTAGCATACGCTTTGGATACTATTGTGTATAATGCGCTTCATGATAAATAAATGCATATAATATGGTTAAAAAATTTCCTTTTTATTTACCGTTTCCTGTCGTTAAGCTTCGTTTATCGTTTACTTAAATATAATATTAAAATTAAATATCGCGAAGATCTAAACGATTAAATATTGTTGGCGAAAAAAATATATGCGATCGTGAGCGATAACGCGAACGGGGGCCGGGGGCCGGGAGGGACCGCGAGAACAAGAAGACGCGCGCGACCGGGGGACGGGGGCGAGGGAGAGATAACGCGAGCGGGAGCGTGTGACGTCACGCGGACCGGCGCGGCCGTTGCACGCGGACCCCTCCCGCGGCGAAAACGCGGTCGCCCCACGGCGCCGGAAAAAGCGGTCCCCCCCTCGCCCCGCGGCGTCGGAATAACGCGGTTCCCCCCTCCCCCGCCCCGCGGTTCCCCTTCGCCGCCCGCGGTTCCACCACCCGCCCGCGGTTCCACCAGCCCGCGGTTCCCCCCGCCCGCGGTTTTCCCCCGCCCGCGGTTCCCCCCCCCCCTCACCCCCCAGATCCTAAAGGTTGGGGTAAAATTGGTCTAACTTACCTACTCGTGTAATTGACACTTTTTTTTACTTTTTTTGAAAAAGGTAATTTTGTACTGATATCACCTATTTTGTAGTGTTAAGGGGATGCTGAAGCCGTCTGTTTTACCGGCCTTTTTTGTCGGCACATAGCGTCGTAATTAATTGACAGAATTGAAAATCCTTGTCTAGAATTGCAGTACATTCATTAATGATTCAGGGGAACTCCGATTTTATATAAAAAACGAGAAAAAATTACGAAAGTACAGATTTCCTTATATACTTTTATCCCAATATGGCGTCTCGAGTTGCGGCGAGCTGTCAGCTCGTCACAAGATGTATTTCATATCCGTACAAAATTACTTTTTTTAAAAAAAAGATAAAAAAAGCGCGCCAAGTACACGCATAGTAGTGTATATGTATGTTGTTACCTCAAAAAAAAAGAAAGTGGTAGTATTATACCTCGAAAAAACCTAAGTAACAAGTGGTAGACATAATCTTTATATCTCGAAAAATCTCGAAAAAATCTAAGAAATAGTATCTTTATTTCCGAAAAATTATAACCCAAGTGATACACATCACACAATTATGTTACCGTATCAAAAAGAAGAGTCGCGCTTCAAGTGATCTATTACAATTACAAGAAAGAAATGATATCTCTTGAAATTACAGCGCCAATTACAGAGAGAACATATACATTGCCTCAAGAAATAATTGTTGCATTACTTTGAAAAACCTTTACATTGTGTTAATTAAAAAAAAATGTATGATAACAATTTTATAAGATTAAAAAATTTTCTTTAAATTTCACAAAGAAATACAAAATATTTAAATACAAAGTTTACATGTGTATTTTTTAGTGGTCACAAAGAATTACAGAGGTAACAGTACAAAATAAAAATATTTTATTAAAATACATAAATTTTTCTTGTAAAAATACTTGGCGCTGCTAGACCTCGAAATTTTAAGTAAATAAGGACAACAATAAATAAAAATAATTCAGAGAAGAATGCGACGAGAGTAACAAAATGATTATCAGCGTGGTGTGTATGTGCGAGCGAGTGATATAGGTGTGCGTGTCGACGGCGAACAATGCGGCTTATAATTATGTATAGAATAAGTTTATTTATTTATTTAAAATTTCGAGGTCTAGCAGCGCCAAGTATTTTTACAAGAAAAATTTATGTATTTTAATAAAATATTTTTATTTTGTACTGTTACCTCTGTAATTCTTTGTGACCACTAAAAAATACACATGTAAACTTTGTATTTAAATATTTTGTATTCCCTTGTGAAATTAAAAGAAAATTTTTTAATCTTATAAAATTGTTATCATACATTCTTTTTTAATTGACACAATGTAAAGATTTTTCAAAGTAATGCAACAATTATTTTTTGAGGCAATATATATGTTCTCTCTGTAATTGGCGCTGTAATTTCAAGAGATATCATTTTTTTTGTAATTGTAATAGATCACTTGAAGCGCGACTCTTCTTTTTGATAAGGTAACAGAATTGTGTGATGTGTATCACTTGGGTTATAATTTTTCGGAAATAAAGATACTACTGCTTAGATTTTTTCGAGATGTTTTGAGATATAAAAATTATGTCTACCACTTGTTACTTATATTTTTTCGAGGTATAATACTACCACTTTCTCTTTTTTCGAGGTAACAACATACACTACTATGCGTGTACTTGGCGCCTTTTTTTACCTTTTTTTTTAAAAAATGTAATTTTGTACGATTATCACGCCTTTTTGTAGTATTACGCATTTTATAAACAGTATGTACAGGATAAAGCTATTTGGAGGTATAATACTACCACATTGTTTTTTTCGAGGTAACAACATAACAGGGTAACAACATAATACATATACACTACTATGCGTGTACTTGGCGCCTTTTTTACCTTTTTTTTAAAAAGGTATTTTTGTACGGATATCACGCCTTTTTTGTAGTGTGTTACGCATCTCAATCTTATAAACAATATATCTTATAATCTTATAAACAGTATATACAATGTATGAAGCTGAAAGTGTTACGGACTATTATTTCTAAAGAAAACAACAATTTAATATTTTGCTTAGTTTTTTAAAAATAATAATCTGTAACCCTTTTAGTTGTACACCTTGTATATATTTTTCAATTTCAACATAAAACATAATCGCAATATAGCATGATTAATGTTAATAAGTCGTTAACTGTAAAATTTTTTATTTATTTTTATTCGCGTATCTTACTGAATGTTGTTCGCAATTGCATATGTACCGATATCTACAGGCCTCGATGTTTTTGATAATTACAGATGGACACTTGTAACACGTGTCTGAAACTTACCTGATTTGTTTATTCTTTTATTTCCTTTAACTAATCGCAAATTAATTCTATTTGATAAAAGCAATTCTGTCAAATTTCTCATACATAACGCATCGTTTATAATTTTCTATTAATTGTAAATATTAAATAGTACGATATATATATTCGTACTCACATCCTTGAAAATTATTTCGGGAATTCGAGCGAATGTCACAACTAGATAAAATTATCTTTCATATTTTGACAGTTGAGTAGGAACATATTTGAGTTGGCGAAAAATGATTCTCTGAAACCGCACGTGTGTGTAAATAATTCAGTAGAAAATATATAATCTTTATTTCAAAATACATTTGCACACTACGTACCAAAAATATATAATATGATAACGTAGTTTTTGCTATTCAATTGATTGAATTTTAGAAAAGAAAAAGATTTAAAAGTATATAACTATGTCAGTCAATGAAGAGACATAGACTACGTTTACATGGCACTGTTGATCGGGTTTTATAACATCGGTAGTTCTTAGGCCAATCAATCACAACTATTCCATTCTTCTGAAGAATGATTACGATTGGTTTTCCTGACAACTACTGATGTTATAAAACCCGAGTAACGGTGTCATGTAAACGTAGTGCAAATTAAATCATATATATTTAATTGCCTGCTCATTAAATGTAAAGTGCAAACACATAGAAATTGTATATTCTTCTATACTTAAATGCAATAGGAAAAAATAATTAAACAAGTATCCTTGCATAGGAATATTATGCATAAGTTTTACAAAACATGTTTAAGATTCGCGCAATTGAGATATATAATAAAATTAATAACGATTCTATAAATCTTAGGTATATGTTAATAATACGACATGATCTTTTTAATCATGAAACTTACAAACTAACGGAAAAAGATTCGTATCCTAAATGCTAATAATTTTTCTAATGTAACAATAATAATACTGAAAATATATGGATAGAAATATATATAATGAATAATAACATAATTAATGATATACAAGAGCTTTTGTCGCGCATATCGATTTTCAATAATGGATAGATATTGTAACAAATACGTTTTACGTTAATTCGAAAACAAATTATGTGTATACACATAATAAAAATGCGGAATTCTTTTTATGTCAAACATAATTTTAATTCATCCAATTTTTATTATGTTAAGACATAATTTTAATTCATCCAATTTTTATTATGTTTAGACATAATTTTAATTTGTCCAGTTTTTATTATGTCTAGACATAATTTTAATTCAACGAATTTTTATTATGTCATGACATAATTTTAGTTCTGCCGCTAGGGAATTTTTAAGTCGATTCTTATGAATTAAGCTTGAATTCGATGTCTAGGTATCCCAGGTTGACGATAACGGGTTACAAATAGTGCGCTCCATAGTTTTCGGTGTCCAGGTGTAATAATACGTTGAATTCGATGTCTAGGTGTCCCACGTTGCCGATGACGAGATCCACATAGTGCGCTCCGTAGTTTTTGGTGTCTACGTGTATTAATACCTCAAATTCAATATCTACGTGTCCTACATTCGGATTTAAAATTATTAATACACCTAGTCACTAAAAACTACGAAGCGCGTTATCTGGACCTCGTCATCAGCAACCTGGGACACCTAGACATCAATTTCAAGGTATTAATACACGTAGACACCGAAAACTACGGAGCGCACTATGTGGATTCCGTCATCGGCAACCTGAGACACGTGGACATCGAATTCAAGATATTAATACACGTAGACACCGAAAACTACGGAGCTCACTATCTAGACATGGTCATCGGCAACCTGGGACACCTGGATATCGCATTCAACGTATTATTACACCTGGACACCGAAAACTACGGAGCTCACTATCTAGACATCGTCATCGGCAACCTGGGACACCTAGACATCGCATTCAACGTACGATTACACCTGGACACCGAAAACTATAAAGCGCACTATCTGGATCCCGTCATCGGCAACCTGGGACACGTGGACATCGAATTCAAGGTATTAATACACGTAGACACCGACAACTACGGAGCGCACTATGTGGACCTCGTCATCGGCAACCTGGGACACCTAAACATCGAATTCAACGTACGATTACACCTGGACACCGAAAACTATGAAGCGCACTATCTAGACATCGTCATCGGCAACTTGGAACACCTAGACATCGCATTCAACGTACGATTACACCTGGACACCGAAAACTATGAAGCGCACTATCTGGATCCCGTCATCGGCAACCTGGGACACGTGGACATCGAATTCAAGGTATTAATACACGTAGACACCGAAAACTACGGAGCGCACTATGTGGACCTCGTCATCGGCAACCTGGAACACGTAGACATCGAATTCAACGTATTATTACACCTGGACACCGAAAACTACGAAGCGCACTATGTGGACCTCGTCATCGGCAACCTGGGACACCTAGAAATCGAATTCAAGGTATTAATACACGTAGACACCGAAAACTACGGAGCTCACTATCTAGACATCGTCATTGGCAACCTGGGTCACCTAGACATCGCATTTAACGTACGATTACACCTGGACACCGAAAACTATGAAGCGCACTATCTGGATCCCGTCATCGGCAACCTGGGATACCTAAACATTGAATTAAAGCTTGATTGTTTCATAAGAATCAATATATATTATATATATACTTAATTTAACTAAATAGAAATCTTCCTTCTGACCGATAAGTCTATCGACCTTTAATAATTTACCTACTCTAGATCGTTCAAAATACGCGCGCGATATCGAAACTGGCGATACTAACGCCACTAGCCGCCAGTATCGAAAAAGTGAAAGCGACATTTCTCTGTTATCTGTTTGCTACACGTGTGTTATAGGCTGCGGTCCACTTGACGCTACAAATTCTTTGGAGCGTTCTTCTTCTCCTTCTTTCTTCATTAAAAGAAAAGAGAAGAGGAATGCTTCGAAGCATTTGTAGCGTCAAGTAGACCGCAGCCATAATCGGCGTTAGGAAGTAGTATCTTAAAAAAAATTTTTCACATTTTGGATTTGCGTCGCAATATCTCCGCTCGTAGGGCACGTAGCGGAATATTATAAGAGAAACCCCCCCCCTATTTGGACCCCAAGCTATCGATCAAGCCTACTTAGAACTTGATCCGTTCACTCCCCTGGCGAAAATAAAGCGTTTGAAAAGCAGAAATTGCAACGCTTGAGCGTTTGAAAACGTCTTTCAAACGCTCAAACGTTGCAATTTCCGCTTTTTAAACGCTTATAAACTTCCTATTTTCGCCAGGGTCGTTATCGAGATCTCAACATCTCGGGTACTCGCAACCCGTCGCGTCGCGTAAAAGAGTCACGGTGCGGTCTCGCTTCGCGTGTACTTGGCGCGAGACACGACCGTGTCTCTTGACCTAGGTAGTTGAATTCTTTTACTTCTTCTATCTCTTCACTATTCCATATGATTTTAATTTTCTTTTTTTTTCCTCCAAGTTTTTTTCCCTCTCATATACTTCGATTTTTCTGCATTTAGTTCTAAGCCTCTCTGCTCTATATATTTAAAAAATTTTTTTATCATTTCTTTTATTCCAACTTCGTTGTTTGTTAGTAATACCACATCGTCTGCATACGAAACTGTCCATACTTTTTTATTACCTATAACTATGCCTCCTTCTTGTATTGTTTCCATTGTTTTTTCTAAGTTTGCAAAAGTTAGATTGAACAACGCTGTGCTTAGCGGGCATCCTTGTCTGACCCCTTTTCCTGTGTAAATCTTTCTTGTTTGCTTTTCTTTTATTTTTATTTTAAAAGCTGTGTTATCATATATCTCTTTTATTTTTTTTGTTAGTTCTTTGTCTATTTCATGGTGTTGCATCAGCTCTCATATTTTTTCTCTTTTTAATTTATCAAAAGCTCCTTTCATATCTGCAAAAAATAGTAATATTTTACCCTTTTCTTTTTTAATCTCTTCTTCCATTGCTGTTTTTACTATATATATTGCTTCTATGGTTCCTTTTCCTTTTCTATATCCTGTCTGCGTTTCTTTCATTATCTTTTTTTCTTCCATTTCTTTTTCCAGTCTTTTTCTGAGAATTTCTGCATAAATTTTGTATCCTGTATCCATTAGTGTAATTCCTCTATAATTTTTTGCCTGGTGTATGTCTCTTTTTTTGTATATGGGTGTTACTATGCCTGTGCTCCATTCTTCTGGTAACTTTTCTTCTCCTTTCCATATTCGATTGATTATCCTATGTAATTCTTTCGTATTTTCTTTCCCGCCATTTATCCATGCTTCATTCGGTATTTTGTCTTCTCCCGCCGCTTTTCTTCTCTTCATATTTTTTATTATTTGCTTGATTTCGTTTTTGCTTATCTCTTCTCCTTCTGTTGGCATTTTTTCCGCTATAATTTCTTCTTTTTCAGTGTATCCTTCAAATTGATTTTTAAAATGCCGTTCCCACTCCTCCACTGTAATCTTGTCGCTTGTTTTTATTCTTTTCTTTCTTTGTTTGTTAATTAAGTCCCAGAATTTTTTTCCAAACTTATCATTTTTTGCATCTTTTTACTCGCTTTCTTTATTTTCTACTTTCTTTTTTTAAATTATATCTCTGTATTTCTTCTTTGTTATGAGGTATTCTTCTCTATATGTTCCGTGTTTTCTATAGATTTCTTTGTTTTTTTTTTCATTTCTAACTTTGCTTTGTGGCATTCTTCGTCCCTGGTGGAAATAATTTTATAAATTTTCACGCAAAAATTATGCGAAAACTACAATTTCTTATAATATAATTACAACCTTTCACGCTATTTTTACGTAATTTTTACGTCAAATGTACGCGATTTGGGCCATGTTTGTAATTTTTCATAATTTACGTAGAAATTTTTATGAATAACTACAACTTTTTGGACTTTTATTTACTACAAAATAAAATATAAAATTTATTTCTCTCGTTGAACATTATTTTATTGCTGAAAATCTTGACTACGTGCAAGCTTAATTAAATAAATTTATATTATACTTAGAAAATTTGCTTACTACCGGCTGGATTTGAACCTGAAACCCCTGGCTCTTGAGTCAGTCACCTTCCGCACTGTGCTACAACATTGATTGATGAAGACGTTTCGTATTGTCTACATATGGTACACTTATTGTTAACAGACGTACGGAAGGTGTCAGCTCTTTTTTTTATAATTTTTTTTTTATAATTTTGTCTATATATTTATTTATTTATTCGTAGTCTTAAATAAAAATTCAATATTTTTATAAAATTATTTATTTCAAAAATCTTTCATGAGTGTTTTCTTTTTCGCATCGAAATATTTTTTTTATATTCTTTTACTATTTGGACAATAAATTGTTTCTGATCTTCGTTTAATATCAGAATATAATATTTTAACAAAAAAACGAAGATCAGAAACAATTTATTAGTTGAATATATATATATATATATATTCAATATATATATATATATATATATATATATATATATATATATATCAATATATATATATATCAATATATATTCAATATATATATATATATATATATATATATATATATATATATTCAACTAATAAATTGTTTAATAATAAATTGTGGCATCATCGATTCGATAGCAATTTTGTAAGAAATATATATATATATATATATATTTCTTACAAAATTGCTATCGAATCGATGATGCCAAAACAATTTGATTGAAATTAGCTGATTTTTGCTTCCTCATAAAGGAAGCTTTGTTTTCGTAAAAAAAATTTTTTTTGTTTTTCTGAATGTGTTTAGAATGTTCTAAAACGTCGAAAAATTGCAATTTTAAAAAATGTCTGTATGTATGTATGTGTGTGTGTGTGTGTGTGTGTGTGTGTGTATGTGTGTGCCAAATTTACCGAAATTTTTATAACTCCAAAACGAATCAACTAAATCTAAACGAATTATATATGAAATAGGGGTACAAAAAACTGAAGAATATAATAAAATTAGTAAAAATTGCTAATAATCAAAGGGTTCTTTTTTAATAAGATTTTGAATTTTTGCAGAAATGTTTATGCATTAACTTCCGCAAATTTGGAGATATCGATCTATTTCTAATTTTATTATATTTTTCAGTTTTTTTCTACCCCAATTTCATATATAATTCTTTAAGATTTGGTTGATTAGATTCAGCTTTATATGCGGTTAAAGGTCCATAATTTGGATTGCTTCTTCCATGAGGAAGCCAAAATAAATAAATATAAATAACTATGGCTGAAAATAGAGGAAGCAATGCAGGTTTCTACTTGCTTATTTAAAAAATATGAGGAAGGCAATGTACAAGTTTCTACTTGCACCCTGTTTTTATGTTAATTTCGATGTCGATGAGTTTCCGGTGAATCGACGTTGAATTGACGTCGATTTGACATCAGCCTTCTCATTGGATAAATATATACTAAATATGCGACATGTTCGACAATTTTTACATCAGACTATGCTGAAATCTACAACTTTCAATAAGATCTGTTTTTATTCCTGCACTGCTGAACTAGTGCACACTCATGCAATATAAGTTAGAGTGGGACAAGTATACTTTGTTTATATCTTACATTTAATCATAAAAATATTTTTAGAATATTGTAGAAAGTTGTAAATAGTTGTAATTTTTACAATAATTTGCAACTTCTACAAATTACTACAATTTTTATAAAAAATTTTGTTAGAACGTTGTAGAAAGTTGTAAATAGTTGTGATTTTTACAATAATCTACAACTTCTACAATTTACTACGTTCTCATAAAAAATATTCGCAGAATGTTGTAGATAGTTGTAAATAGTTATGATTTTTACAATAATCTACAACTTCTACGATTTACTACGTCTCATAAAAATGTTCGTAAAAAAGTTGTTACAATTTTCTATTACTTTTTACAACTTACTACAATTTATTACAATTTACTACAATTTACCATGAATTTCTACAATTTTCACAAATTTGTAGAAATTTGTGATTTATTGTAGAAGATTGTAATTTTTCATAGAAATACGTAAACTGTTGTAAAATTATTTCCACCAGGGGTCCCACCATTTTTTTTGCTCTGACTTGTTTATGGTTATCTTCCTTGGCAGACTCTTCTGAATTTTGTTTTTTAATTCTGTCCAATTGTTTGCCAGTCCTCCTTTCTTGAGTTTATCTTTGTAATTCTTTATAGTTTCTTCATTCCATGTAAGAGTCTCTTTCTCTTTGTCTACTTCTTCATTTTCTTTTACTTCCGTGTTTAGGCTGATTTTTATCATAACATGGTCTGAAACTGTGCTATCTATTAACTCCATATTTTCTATTGTCCCTTCGCCGCTCTTGTTTGTAATGACATAATCTATTACTGATCTGCCTGCTGCTCCTATGTACGTCATTCCATCATTGTCGTTACCTTGTATATTTCCGTTAATTATATAGAGTCCATTTTCCTCCATCCACTTTATTAATTCTCTTCCTTCTTCGTTTATTAATCCGTCTTTTGATACTCTGAGCTCCTTATCATTTTGTTCTTCAATTTTTCCTCCCTTGTTTGCGGTTCTTGCGTTGAAATCGCCTCCTATTATAATACTTTTGTCCTTATTTTTCTCTATTATCTCTGACATTTTTTCCTAATTTTCTTTTCTTTTTTCTCTCATGTAGACACTGAAGATTATTATCTTTTCTGCTTTAGTATCTAAGTTGATCTGTATGACTTTTTTCGTTATCTTTTTTATTTTAATGTTGTTAGATTTTAGTTCTTTCCTGTATACCGTAGCCATTCCGCCTTTTGCTCTTCCTTTTTTCTTTTCTCTTTTTGCTTTTACTGTAAATACTTCAAAATTTTTTAAATTGTGTTCCAGCCAGTTGTTTTTCTCCTTTTCCATCCATGTCTCCGAAAAGTTTGCTACCTCATTATTTTTTATGTTTTCCCAGTCTTCTTTTTCTAGATTTTTTATTCCAGCTATGTTCCAAAATAGAATTTCTATCTTTTTATTATTCCATACTGTCTTGTTTGCTTTTGCGAAACCATTTTTCGTATTTTTCATTCCAGTACCATTCCTCTTTTTCCGTTGTTATCTTGTTGTGAGAGATTTTTACCTTTACTCCTTCATTTTCCAATTCCTCTGCTTTTCTGAGAACTTCTTTTCTGCTTTGTCTCTCGAACCATGTTGTGTCATTGTTTATGAAAACTTTTGCTCTTTCATGTTTTAGCTTATTTTTTGCTTTCATTATTTCTATTTTTTGATCTACACTGTCGAGTTGTGCACCAATCGCTTTTTCTATTTTCTTGACTTTCCATATTTTTCTTATCGTTACTTTGGTTCCTAATTTTTCTTCTATCCATTTTTTTAGAGTTTCCTTGTCTTGAATTTCTAATCCGCTAATTATTATGTTCTTCTTCTTTTCTTCTCTTTCAGCTTTTTCCAAGACCCATTTTAATTCTTTGTTGGTTTTCTCGTTTCCTGTGCTCTCTGTTTTTTCTTCGTTTTTTCTCATTGTGTTTGAGTTTTTGTTCTCTTCTTTTTTACCTTCTTCTATTTCTTCATGGAGTTTCTTCTGCAAGTTTTTTAATTTGTTCTCAATTTCTTCTATTTTTCTTTCGTTTTTCTGTACTATCACATTTGTTTGCGCTTTGCTGTCTTTCAGTTCTTCAATATCTTGTTTCATTTTGCTAAGCTCTTTGTTTAATTCTTCTTTGACTCTCGCTAATCTGTTTTTGGCTTCTTCGTTATCCTTGTATAGTTTCTCCCACCTTTCTTTTTCTTCTATTTCTCTTTTTTCTTTTTCTATTGCATCTTTTTCTTTCTTTTCCCTCAGGTATTTCATTAGTTCGCTAAAGCTTTTAATGTCATCTTCTTTATTATCTGTCATTTTCGTTTGTTCGTGTACTATGTTTTGCTTTTTCGTTTCTCTGCCATGAAGTTCTGGACTATCTTTCTTTCTTTTTTTACTTTCTTCTTTTTCGTCTCTTTTTAACCAGGTTAGTACACTATAATTTGTCTCGTTTACGCTTGAGTTGCTTGTTCTACTTGATGTTGATGAGCTTCTGCTTCTGTTTTTTATATTAGCTGCTCTATCTTTTTCTACTTTATGCTTCTGCTGTAATTCCCTCTCTATAACTGTTTCGTTTAGGTCCGTGTCATCTTCTGATGACATTTCTTGACTTGGTAATTTTCCCGATCCAAAGTTCGCGCGCTACTGCGCACTTCGGTGTGTAGCAACCTTAATCTGCTTGGCGTTTGAGCCAGCCGGCTCCTTGCCGGCTCCTTGCGTTGTGAGAGTCACCTTTATCACTCTGTTTGCGTGATTTTAGGTTATGGTGCACTGATGCTTAACTTGGCTTTCCGTCTTTTTACAACACTATTTTCTTGTTTTATCCTTGCTTTCTTTTCTCGTCCGGACCAGTTCTTTCTTCCTTTATCGGGTTATTCTTCTCTCCCTTCTTACTTATAGGTTAGACTCGGCAGCTTCCTTTTCTATCCTTGGTATATGCTCCTTTTTCTGCTTTTTGTCTTGAAGCTTTCTTTGCCTGCAATACAGGCAATTTTTCGCTTTGCCCTTATCTGAAACAAAACGCCCGTAGGCGAATTTCAGCAGTAAAAAGGCCTTTTAATCTCACACTTTGCAACTTTTCAACTGCTCTTACCCACCTCTAGCAGACGACCCAAAATGCTATTTTTATTACACAATACAAAATATATTTCTTTCATAGTAAGTAGATTAATAATTTTACTTATGTTGAATTGTAGCAGTATAAGCAATAACGACATATAATCGATTCAAAGCTATAAGTGTCAAAGCAAAGGCAAGTGCAGTTGTTGTTTGCGGTTAACGCAAACTAATTAAATTTTGCAACAACTTATTATCTATCCTCGTACATACGTTGACATGCAGTGCATGATAATTCTTATTTGCACATTCTGCTATTGTGTTAATTGGTTGCAGAGTATTACAGAATCCAAAACAATTCAATTTGCGATAGTTTTTGTTATAATATAATAACAATTGATATTTTATAAATTGCGTAATTTGTACATACAAATTAAATTATATGTTAAAATTATGTATGAAATTTTAGAAGATTGATGTGCCCATTGTAAAAGCAGTTCAGGATACTGCACAATACTCGCATATTAATACTATATAGGTTTACTCTTGTCTATCTTTATGCATATAAATCATTCTCATTTCTATAATAAATAAAATCACATATGCAAAAACAAGAAAAATATCGTATACATCGTAATGATACACGTCAATTGCTTTTTCAGTAAAGAAAAGGAAATCAGATATCTACATCACACAAATTATTCATAAGTATAGGGGAACCCGGGGCATAACAGAATCGCTAAGGTTTAAACAAGTTCAAAACATATTAAAAACTAGATTTTTCGCCCGGACCTCGCGCGGGCTCAAATCCATTCTCCTCTCCCAAACTCATCCATTAATTAGGAGCACCAAATTTGATATTCTTTCTCCTCAAACTCTAACCTACATCTTCGAAATCTTTTTTAATAAATAATAAATTGTTAGTTTGATCGAAAATTGAAAGTAGTCCATCTAGTTACTTTTATTCTCTGCGTTTAAGTACGTTCAGTTAGTTGGCGCTTGTGTCATGCGATTTGTTTTTGTACGCTAAGAGAGAGCAATAAATCAAGTAATATGAATAAGCTGAATCACGTTAAGTATGTCCCAAACCTCGTAGATTTTAACAGGTTATGGGCCCAGGCACCAAAGATTCAGATTTAATTAAGCTTTGCAAGAAACAAGAAAGTAGACTACTCGAGCGGCGAAGTGACGAGGTCGAGTCACACCTAACCAAAAAAAAGGGAAGGTGTGTTCCCGCGTACGTGTCGAAGAACGATAAGACGGTTCTAGCAGCATTCAACGAACTGCAATCGGAATGACTTCCTCTCTGCAAGGGATCCCATCGATCGAGAAACTGAAGGGACGTGAGAATTATCCGAAATTTGCCATGCAAGCGTACCTCGAGCACGAGGATATGTGGAGGTGCATCGAAGGCACCGACAACGACGCTCGGAAAATGGCGAAGGCAAGATCCAAAATAATTCTTTGCGTGGACGCGATAAATTATTCGCACATTCAGTCGGCATCTACAGCGAAAGAAGTATGGGACAGATTAAAAGCAGCTTTCGAGGATTCTGGTCTCACTAGAAAAGTAAGTTTACTTCATAATCTAGTAACTGCACAGCTCGAAAAGTACAATTCTGTCGAGGAATACGTTAATGAAATAATGACCACAGCACATAAATTAGACGGTCTCGGTTTCAACGTACCCGACGAGTGGGTAGGCACTTTAATGTTAGCAGGTCTTTCCGACAAATACAAACCGATGATAATGGGTATAGAGAGCTCAGGAACAGCAATTACGGCCGATTCTATCAAAACTAAATTGCTGCAAGACGTCAAGGATTCGAAGGCGGGGAAGAATACGAATAATCAGACGGCATTTCTCGCAAAGGACAGGAAGAAAGGGCCACGTTGTTTTAAGTGCAATAAACTTGGGCATTTTGCAAATGTTTGTAGGTCTAAACCGAAACCAGATTCAGGAGGAAGCTTACAAAAATCTGAGGAGAAGCAAAGTTTGTCAAAGAATGAAAAAGCATTTGTCGCGCTTCTGCCCTCTCTGAAAACAAGCAACGGACACTGGTATGTAGATTCATGCTCCTCTGCACATCTCACAAATCAGAAAACATACTTGCAGGATCAAAAGGATTGCGAGAACATTGACATTACCGTGGCCAACAAGGAAGTGATTTCTGTAAAGGCGATTGGCAGCGTAAAAATCCCAGTAGTGACAGACAAGGGCGTAGACGAAGTAGTAGCCAAGGAAGTGTTGTACACACCAGGAGGCGCTGCAAATTTACTATCAGTCAGTAAAATAGTAAATAAAGGCTTCTCAGTCATGTTTACACCGGGAGACTGCCACATCAGCGACGACGGAGGAAATCGACTGGCGACAATGTCGGAAGAAAACGGTATATACAGATTAGATAAGCCGAGGGAAAAGGTTTACTTTGCCGCTGGAACGCCGAACGCAGAGCTATGGCACAAGCGCCTTGGTCACTTGAATTACAGAAGTGTGATTGCTCTCAGCAAGAATCCCGCGACAAAAATCCAAATTGAGAGTACTGAAACGCCCACGTGTGTACCTTGCATTAAGGGAAAGCAGCAACGACAGCCTTTTCCACACAGCAAAACTCGTTCGAAAGAAATACTACAGATGGTCCATTCTGACGTTTGCGGTCCAATGGAGAATACTTCTATTGGAGGATCAAGATATTTCCTAACGTTTATTGACGACTTCAGCAGAAAAACGTTCGTCTATTTCTTGAAGGAGAAAAGTCAGGTCAAAGAAAGTTTCATCGAGTTTAAAAACTTAGTCGAGAACCAGACTGACAAGAGGATCAAGGTTCTAAGAAGCGACAACGGACGGGAATACGTCAACAAGGATTTCGAAAGGTATATGAAAGAGTCCGGCATAAAACATCAATTTACGATTACGTATACCCCGCAGCAGAACGGCGTAGCCGAACGGGAAAATCGGACTATCATTGAGAGAGCAAAAAGTATGCTATTTGGAGCTGAACTACCAAAGATTTATTGGGCCGAAGCGGTAGCAACTGCAGCTTATCTGGGAAACAGGTCGCCGAATTCTAGCATCGACGGAAAAATGCCAGAGGAATTGTGGTCTGGATCAATTCCGAGTTTAGCTCATCTAAGAGTTTTCGGCTGTACAGCTTACGCACACGTACCGAAAGAGTTGCGACAAAAACTAGACCCAAAAGGAGAAGAACTTTTGTTTGTAGGATATTGCGAAGATTCTAAGGGGTATCGCCTCATGGATCCGAAAACGAAGAAAATTACGAGAAGTCGTGATGTAATCTTCTTAGAGAATTTCAAGGACGTGCACAGAGACGACTTAGGTATTCTAAAATTAGACGAAGACAACATCTCGCAAATCAAGAGTCCGGAAAACGTGATCGAACAGAAGCCCGAAGAAACGCAACGCAAAGCCAATCAAGAAACAGACCTAGAAACGTCATCTGAATATTCCGACGCCGAGGACGCTATAGGAATCGAACCAGTATCAGAAGTTACACCGCTACGCAGATCTGCGCGAACGCGCAAACCAATAAATATGGACGACTATGTTACGTACCTCACGCTAAGCAGTAATACAACAGATCCGGAGAGCGTCGAAGAAGCTCTAACTTCTCCAGACAACGCCAAATGGATAAAGGCCATGGAAGAGGAATACGAATCTCTTGTCAAGCATGGAACCTGGGAACTGATTGATTTACCGAAAGATAAAAGAGCCTTAGATACGAAGTGGGTATTTAAGGTGAAGCGAGATTCAACCGGCAAAATACAGCGTTATAAGGCAAGACTGGTTGTCAGAGGCTGCGGACAAATTGAAGGCATCGACTACAATGAAACGTACACCCCAGTGGTACGATATGCGTCGATCCGGTTCCTGTGTGCACTAGCAGCTAAACATGATCTTCACATGAATCAAATGGATGTAACGGCTGCGTACCTACACGGAAATATTGAAGAGGAAATATACGTGAAGCAACCAAAGGAGCTTATGAAACCCGGAGACGAAGGAAAAGTGTGGCGACTACTAAAGTCAATGTACGGGCTAAAGCAGAGCGGACGAGCTTGGAATGAGACGCTCCATGAGACATTAACCAAACTGAAGTTCATCAGAACAAGGGCTGATCCTTGTGTGTACTTCAAAAAAACCAACAAGGGTATTTTGATCGTAGGCGTGTACGTAGATGACTTGTTAATTTTGGCCAGCGACGAGAAAAAAAAATTATATCTGAAAAACAAACTGGCACAAGTATTTAATATGAAGGATCTCGGAGAGGCAAAACATCTACTAGGTATGGTCATCTCTAGAGATCGCAAAGCAGGAAAAGTCTGGTTAGATCAGAGTACATACGTTCAGAAAGTGCTCCAGAAATTTAATATGCACGACTGTAAGCCAGTTTCAACGCCGTACGATCCAAGCAACAAGTTGAGTAACAAAATGGAACCCAAAACTACAGAAGAAATCAGCGACATGCGAAGAATCCCATATCGTGAAGCAGTTGGCAGTCTTCTGTACGCTAGTCAAGGTACGAGGCCAGACATCTCATTCGCAGTCAACACGGTCAGCCGCTACATGCAGAACCCTGGAAAAGGACACTGGATAGCGGTGAAGCGTATCTTCAGATATCTCAGGGGCACGTTGGATGCGAAGCTGGAGTTCAGTCATTCTCATACAGCAGGATGTGTTGGCTATTGCGACGCTGACTGGGGCAACGACAGCGACACCCGTCGCTCCATCACGGGCAGCATTTTTCTGTTTCAGGGAGGACCGATTGTGTGGCAGAGCAAAAGGCAGGGCTCCGTGGCACTATCTACAACAGAGGCCGAATACATGGCGGTCTCAGCCACGTGTCAGGAGGCACTTTGGCTACGCACTTTGGCCAAAGATTTGGAATCGTCCATGGTTTCGTCACCGACAATCATCCTGAACGACAACAAGGGGGCTATAGACTTGTCCAACAACGGCGGATACAGACCCCGAACGAAACACATTGATATCCGTCATCACTTCATCAGAGAGAAGGTGGACTGTGGCGAGGTCAAGATTGAACACATACCGACGGAAAGGATGACGGCTGATGTATTAACGAAGGCACTCTATGCGCCGAAAGTTCAAAGAATGTATTAAAAATATGGGCCTAATGTTCTCATAGACTTTCACCATTCGCTCATGTGGGGGTGTTAGAGTTTGATCGAAAATTGAAAGTAGCCCATCTAGTTACTTTTATTCTCTGCGTTTAAGTACGTTCAGTTAGTTGGCGCTTGTGTCATGCGATTTGTTTTTGTACGCTAAGAGAGAGCAATAAATCAAGTAATACGAATAAGCTGAATCACGTTAAGTATGTGCCAAACCTCGTAGATTTTAACATAAATAATAGATAATATTATAGATGCAGATTAGCATATTGTCAAATATTTCAAAAAACGTAATCCGGCCTCTATATTGAAGTCTTTAAATTTTATTTTTGCTCGCGCCTCGCGCGTTTTCACCCTCCACTGACCCGCCATTATTGATTCTCTTTTATTTTCTTTTCTTTTATTTTCTTTTTGTTTCTCTTTTTTTCTATTTTGTTTAAAAATTCTATCGGGTTTAGTTTTACATTTGGTGCCTTTCTGTTCTAATATCAATTAATTTATTCTTTTCTTTGCCCGCGTTATGCGCGCTTTTACCCTCTAAAAAATTACCCATTAATAAAAAATTAAACTTATCCTCCAAAAATTAAAAAAATTGTGGCACTGGTTTCAAGAAAATTGGTCTATTAATACTTATTATTTCTCGAAAAATTTGAAAAATTTTGAAACCGGTTTTCAAAAAATCAATAATAAAAAATTATCCAGAAAAATTATCCATAAAAAAAATTCAGCTTGATATATCTTAAACTTTGCAGAAATTGGAGCAATCACGTACATTTTTTAAACAGAAATCGGGAACCCCTTTATTATTAGCAATTTTTCTTATTTTATTACATCCTTCAGTTATTTCTACCCTATTTCATATATGGTAAATATAATTATATATTGTTTGTATTTTTGATGGAGGTACTACTATTTGAAGAAGATGTTTTTGTAAATTAGGTGAGGTCTATTTCTTATACAAAACACTCCATCAGCCATTGTTAGCATTTCCCAATGAGCCCAATAAATCTTCAAAGAAGTCTCACTAGAAGAGATATCCTGTCACTCTGGTCGTCTTTCAATCTGCTTAGCTTGAATTATTTTGGAAATGATTGGATCTTCTAATTGTACGGTCCGCCACTCTTCCAAATTTTCCTCAGCTAAGATTATTCGACCAAAAACTCTGTCCTTTGAAGATTCCTCATTTAACTCTATCTTTGTGCAATAGCGACATGAAACCTCTAAGCATGGACGCCTCGATAAACCATCAGCGTTTCCATGAGCTTTTCCACTTCGATGATGGATGTTAAAATCATACTCTTGTAATCGTTCAAGCCATCTTGCTAACTGTCCTTCCAGGTTCTTAAAAGACATTAGCCAACGTAAGGAAACGTGATCGGTCCTCACTAGAAACTTTTGTCCATAAAGATAATGATGAAATGATTTTACTGAATCCACCACAGCGAGTAATTCTCGTCGAGTGACACAATAGTTCTTTTCAGCTTTATTAAACACTCGACTAAAGTAGGCAATCACTTTTTCTTCCTTACCCTGAAATTGAGAAAGCACCGCTCCGATACCATGATTCGAGGCATCGGTATTCAAAATAAATTGACCTTCTCCTTTAGGAAAAGACAAAATCGGTGAAGAAATCAATACATTTTTTAATTTCTCAAATGCCTCTTGGCATTCAGAAGACCATTCAAATTTGCAATTATTTTCAGTTAACCTATACAATGGTTTAGCTAAAACGGAAATTCCTTTGACAAATTTCCGGTAATACGAACAAAAACCGAGAAAACTTCGTAATTGTTTCCGTGTTTTTGGAAGTGGCCAACCCTTTACAGTAGAGATCTTATCAGGATCTGTTGCAATCCCCTTTGCAGATATTACATGTCCAAGATATTTTACTTCCTTTTTAAAAATACACATTTTTTAGGATTAACTTTTAACTTTGCATTCTCTAATCGTAAGAAAACCTCTCTCAAATTGCTAATTATTTCTTCAAAACTTTTTCCATAAACAATAACATCATCTAAGTATACTAAGCAAATCTTCGAAATCAGTCCTTTTAAAACTCTCTCCATCAGTCGCTCAAAAGTTGCAGGGGCGTTGCACAGACTAAAGGGCATAACGGTAATTTGCCACAAACCGTTCCCTACCAAAAAAGCAGTCTTTTCTCGATCCTTAGGATCTAACCTTACCTGCCAATATCCACTTTTTAAATCAAGAGTACAAAACCATGAATTCCCTTCTAAACAATCCAGAATACTGTCGATTTTCGGAAGCGGGTAGGAATCTTTTATCGTGATAAAATTTAATTTTCGGTAATCCACACAAAACCTTATAGAGCCATCCTTCTTTTTGACCATAACAGCTGGGGAAATCCAAGGGCTGTTCGATTCCTCGATAACTTTTTGGGTTTTCATTTCCTCCAAGATTTTATTTACTTCCGATTGCATATGAAGAGAAATTCGGCGAGGTACCTGTTTGAGATGGGGCGAGGATCACACAACTTTATTTTATGACATAAAATATTACAATTGCCAGCAGTAATATTCTCAGAAAAGACATATCTAAATTCATACAAGAAATTAATGAAAATATTTTCTTGTAGAGTATTCAAATTAACAGCATGTTGTTCAATAATTTGATGAAGAAAATTAGAGAGCTGCATAGAGCAATTCTCTATTCGAGAACAAATCAGCTCGCGCTCGCCAATACTGCTTTCCATCAAACCGAAAGTTTTTTTGAAAAGTCCATCAATTACTCCTGTCTTAGAAAGAAAATCTTCTCCTAGAATGCAGTCGTCGTTAATATCGGCGATATAAAATGGCATTTTTACACAAAATTTTCCTAACGAAACCATCGCGCAATCGCGAGAAATTACTGGTACCTTTTCCCCAGTAGGATATCTAATATTACTAAGTAGGTAAGCTAAGAGAGTTCTAACTCGGGGATCTGAAGGGGGGTGAGGGGCGGGGGGGACGCGAGCGGAGAGTGAGGGGGAACCGCGGGAGGGGAGAGGGGAATCGCGTTTTTCGAGCGCCGCGGGGAGGGGGGGAACCGCGTTTTTCGAGCGCCGCGGGGAGGGGGGGAACCGCGTTTTCCGGCTCCGCGGGGCGAAGGGATTTTCCGGCGCCGCGGGGCGACCGCGTTTTCGCCGCGCCGCGGAGCGTTCGCGTTTTCACCGCGGGAGGGGTCCGCGTGACGTCACACGCTCCCGCTCGCGTTATTTCTCCCTCGCCCCCGTCCCCCGGTCGCGCGCGTCTTCTCGTTCGCGCGCGGTTTCTCCCGGCCCCCGGCCCCGTTTGCGCGCCCGACTCCCGGCTTCCGTTCGCGTTATCTTTCCCTCGCGCGTTCTCGTTCAGAAATTATGCGAAAACTACTAAATAAAGATAGCTTAACAAAAGGGAACAATAAATGAAAAGGAAATTTTTTAACCATATTATATGCATTTATTTATCATGTAGCGCATTATACACAATAGTATCCAAAGCGTACGCTAATAATTCACAATCAATAATCGAATTTTTATCAAATCGCACGCCTTATCAGCGATACGATCAGAGCAATTGCGGACAATGAAACCATAGCAAGATAAATTTATATTTATATTGAGAAGTGGTAAAATCTCTTCCGTCAGGAAGAGAATGTAAAAAATTATTAATGGGGGTATTCTCATTTAAAAGATTTTTAAAATATATATTTTGCAGGACTTTTTTATAGAGAAACGAAGAAACCATATTATATACATTTATTTGTAATGTAGCGCATTGTACATGGTCCACTCGCCAAGATACAGATCCATCATCTTTCCAGCAAGAAATGATTAAGCATTTTTTTATATTTATACAATGACACGTGCAAAACTGCAAATTTTGCAAATTTTGCAAATAGCGCCGATGTATGGCTGCTGCTGGCGCGTAGAGGGGTCCGCGGGGAGAGGGGGAACCGCGTTCGCGGTTTCAGACGCCGCGCCGCGGGTAGGGAGTCCGCGTGCAACGGCCGCGTCAGTAAGCGGTGAAAGGGGGTCCGCGGTGAAAAGGGTCCGCGTGACGTCACACGGCACGCTCGCGTTATCTCCCCCTCATAGATGTTTTCCCCGTCCCCCGTCTTCTCGTTCGCGCGCGTCTCTCGCTCCCGTCACCCGTTATAGTCCAGTCAAATTGTCATTTTACCTGGAAAAAAATCCAATATGCAAAATTCCTTTTGGGGGGTGTTGGGGGGATGTAGAAAAGCTTAACTCTAAGTTGGCGGGACAAAATATGCGGAGGCTTTTCCGCCATCTTGAAAAAACGGTTTTTTTGCAATAACTCGGCTTCCCTGGAAAGCTACAGAGAAATTAAGGTGACCAATTTGTAGCTTTTTTTGCGCTCTACAATTCATGTTATATGACTTTTTTTCCTACGATGGATATTTGCCGACATATTTGACAAAAATGACGAAAATAAATAAGTGATCGATCTTAAATCGCTTCTAACTCGTCTCCTACTACGTTTATCGAAACAATTATTCTTATGAAACTTGCAGCATTTTTAAAGATCTTTAATGTGATGGGTGACTCGTTGCATTTCGTTGAAAAGAACGCTCTACAGAGCGACGCAAAGTCGCCAGGTCGGCGCGAGTTTACACGCGGGACGCGCGCGATGTAGATCTATGATGCCGCGCGCCCGTGTGTGTCTGTGTGTTATTTTGTGCGTTTTATTGTTTACGTTTTACGTGCGCGTTGAATCACGTTCGATCTAGTTCAGTTGTTGCATCGTGCGACAGCAAACGGACAGATATTTCGAAGTGATTTTGTGATTGTGGAATTTTTAAAGTGAAAATGGAAAACTGTTTTATATGCAAAAAAACTCTCGGTAGTGATATCTATGTTGCGAAAGCAAGAGCAGTACGAAGTCTGTTAACTGCAAGCATAACAAGAGGGGACGTAGAAAATCAACGTTTACTGGAAACGGTTACTGAAAGTTCGCGTGCATTCAATGTGCCGTAAGAAGTATGCAGATGTAAGAGCGTCTGCTGCAGCTGTCAGGCGAAGTACATTTGCTGCTAATGAAGTAGAACAACCGCCAGTAGTTGTGCCTGAAGTGACTACTTTTGACTTTAAAAATAATTGCTTATTTTGTGCTGAAAAAATCTGTGAACAATCGAGTAAAGTACGTTCTGATCGACGAATAAATATTCGTTCAGGTACGTCAGACGACAAAAGAGACTATTAAGAATATTCTTGGACAGCGTCAAGATGAATTTGCGCGTAAAATCCTTGAAACGAATCGAGCACGTACCCGATCTCGTTGCCGCGGGAGCTCGGTATCATGCTCCATGTGCCGGTCGTGTTTACTATGAAGCAACTCCGGAGGTTGGAAAGGGACGACCTACTGGCAAAGTAGACGATTGTATGGAATACATTTATTCATTCCTACTTGAGAATTCTAACGAGTGTCAGTTTAAATTGAGCGATTTGATGGCGACAATTGAAGGGAATTATAAACCAGACGTGAAAACCGTTAAGAAGAAGTTGCAGCAAAAGTTCGGAGAGGATATTTTTATTATCGACCAACGTAATCGTGAGTGCATAATTTGCTTCAGAAATATCGGTTACAAATTACTTGCGGACAGGTGGTATGAAGAAAAAGAAACCGATCCGCGACAAGAAAAACTGCGAGTCCTTCGAGAAGCTGCAGCAATAATCCGCGCGGACATAAGATCTACTGTTTACGAAACCGAGTGTTATCCCCCGTCGGATGATTTCATGAAAAATGCTCGCGATGATGTTCCTGCATCTTTACAATGTTTGCTTTCGGAAATCATCACTAAAGATAAGCGTGGTTGTGAAGAAATGTGGCAGAAAAAATGCATCTCTATTGCTCATGCAATAATAACAGCCGTGCGCCCACGCTCTTTTCTATCTCCTTTGCAAATAGGAGTCGGAACTTATTTGTACAAAAAATTCGGGTCCAGAAATCTCATAAACATTTTATCAGCTTTGGGATTTTCTGCTTCGTACTTTGAGATTCAAAATTTTGAACGTGCAAATATAAGCCGACCTCAGAGCAACGTGTTGGAGAATTCGTTTTCTCAATTTGTCTTCGATAATGCAGATTTTAATATCAACACAATCGACGGCCACGGAACCTTCCACGCAATGGGGGGGATACATTGCGTCACACCCAACACAGGTATCGAACCAGAAAAAGCCGTTTCGCGCACTTTTGAAGCCACATCAGCTGCAGACATTGCTCAGTTAGGAAGAATTGAAGTACTCAGCTATGTCAAACAGAAATCAGCAGGATTGCTGACAATCAACGTTGCAGACATCGATGCTCTTCGTCAACTATCATCGGATATTATACCAACTACACTGACTTAATATGGCTTTACGGAAAATGGTCATGCCGCCCAGAAATTCCGGGCTGGAACGAGGTTTATGGAGCAAGTGACAGCTGATAGTGAATATCATCGCTCACGAATAATCTGCCTTCCGTTCATAAATGCACCTCCGTCAGATTATGACACAATTTATACATCGCTCATGGAGGCCCAAAAAAGATGCACGCAAAGCCATCAACAGACATGCATCGTAACATTCGATCAGCCGCTGTATTGGAAGGCAAAAGATATCGCTGAGGCTATGAAAGACGATTTCAAAAATGTGGTCGTAAGACTTGGAGGATTCCACTTACTGATGTCATTCTTGGGAGCAATCGGGAACATAATGTCGGGGAGTGGCATTGAACAACTATTTAATTTGATTTACGCCGGAAATTGCGTTGAGAAAATTCTTTCCGGTCATGCTTATTCAAGAGCGATTCGCGCCCACTTCTTAACGCATTTGGCTTTGACAAAAGTTCTATTTGATTCAACGGAATTCAGCGATGAAGAACGGGATGTCATGGATTACTTCATTGAAGGCATTGATAGATCCGATATATTGCAAGCAAGTGAAAGTAACTCATTCAAAACGTTGAACGAAAAATTAACCCAAAAATTGTGTGAAGTTGAACAAATCAGTCCTACCGCGAAGCTATGGGTTCAATACCATCGTATGGTTACCTTAGTAAAACAGTTACAGGCTGAACGATCCGGCAATTGGAATTTGCATCTTGACACAATACAAAAAATGTTGTCCTATTTCCATGCCGCAGGTCATTTTCTCTACGCCAAATCGGCTCACCTGTATCTACAAGACATGCGACGTCTTAGCAAAAAAATGCCTGCTGAAGAGTACGAGAAATTCATAAACGGATACTTTACTATACGTCGAACCAACAAGTTCTGGTCTGGCATTATGTCAGACCAAACAATTGAGCAGTTTCTCATGCGAGCAATCAAAACGTCTGGAGGAATCACAGGACGGGGATATACCGATAGCACGACAGCTGCATGGACTTTAGGGATGCTCAAGCTGCAAAACATCTGCGAGGAAGTCGAAAGTTTCGCTGGAGTTTTATGTGCAACGACTGAGCAGCATGTTGATATGCGATCTGCGCGAGTTTCAAAGGACAATTGTGACATGGAAAAACTTGATTTCTGGCTTGCACAGCACAATCCCTTTCCCGAGGGTAAAGAATTGATATCGATCGGCACAGGAGTCATTGGAAACAAGGACATTAATTGTCACTATGCTCATGAAGTTGGTAACAAAATGTTAAACAAAATCGTTGGGAAAAATTTCGAATCGTTGACCTTTAAGCGAAAAGAAAAAGTGCTTCCCTTATCTGCTATGAACAGCAGCATCAAGATCGACTCATCACCAGTGGCAATCAATCCGCTATTGTTATTTCAACGGATTTTTATTTTAAAAAATTCAGAAGAAGATATGAAGAATTATCTACAGTACGAACTTTCGCCATTTCCTTTGTCGTTGTTTACCGATGAAGGAATGCGAAAGGGGACTAAGTCTTCGTTGTATAGTTCCTTTAAAACTATCGAAGAAAAAGAATTCGGGGAAAACTATCTACAAGTCATAGACGGAAGATTTCTACTTCATAAAGTCGTTTGGGGTCGTCTCGTAACTTTCAAAATGATTTGCAACAATTATGTCACTTACATAAAACATCATTTCGGAAAAAACATCATAATCATCTTTGATGGTTACCCCGAAGATGTGAATGCTGCCAGTACAAAAACTTCCAAAAGAATGAGACGTTCAAGAAAATATCAGGCTTTGGAATATGTCTTTGATCCAAATACAATGCCGGCGTGCGGTCAGGAAAAGTTTTTTGCGAACGAAAAGAATAAAGATCGGTTCATTACCATGCTCACTGATTACTTGCAAAAAGCTGAAACCGTTGTACAGCAGGCGTATGAAGATGCTGATGTTACCATCGTTACCACGGCTATCAAGCAGTCATCGCTTTTCGACTCCGTGGAAATAGTCGGCGAAGAGATTGATTTGCTGGTTCTGCTTCTCGGATTTGCGCCGCAATCGCGCAACGTATTTTTTAGAAAGCTAGCAAAAGGAAAAACGCCACAATCGTTATACTCACCGGCTTCTCTGGGATGCAGTGACGCTGTTGGAAATAATATCCTGTTCATCCATGCCTTCAGTGGTTGCGACACCACATCTGCATTTTTCAATATTGGGAAGAGAAAATTTCTATCGATTCTTAACAAGCGTGCGGAACTTCAAGGAGTGCTTGATTTATTTAAACAGAGAAAAGTTGAGCCGGAAGTATTAACCTCGGAGAGCGATTCGTCATTGCTTTGTATGATGGAGATAAACAAAAAACATCAGTTGATTGACTGAGATATAAACGCTTCACTAAATCTGCGATGAAAAATAAATTTAATCTGTCTACGCTGCCACCAACAAGAAATGCTGTTCGCCAGCATACTTTCCGGACATATCACCAGGTGCAGCAGTGGCTCGGGTTTTACCAAGACCCAGAAGAATGGGGATGGCGAAGATCCTACTGTGGATTGGAGCCAGTTACGAATACTGCAGAACCTGCGCCACCCAAACTGCTAAAACTCATCTCTTGTAAATGTAAATCAAAATGCGGAAAAGCCTGCGGTTGCAGGAAAGCAGGCCTTAAATGCTCTGCAATTTGTCTGCATTGCAGTGGTCAAAACTGTGATAACGTTGCACAAATCGAGATTGAAGATAAAAATGATGGTAATGAAGACGACAATGATAACCATGATGATGATGGTTCATGTGATGACAACATTTGCGAAAATGAGGCAGAGATAAGCAACGACGAAGACATTCACGAGCCAGGGCCTTCAAAAAGAATAAAATTATAAATAATTTATTATATCTTTGTATTAATTTCTGTGTTTGTATTAATTTCTGTATTATTTCATATTATTAATTTGTGTCAATTTCATTAAATGTCCATAGTAAATTGTATAACGCTCAAACCTACGTGAATATTCATTTTTCCCCGATTTATCAATTTTTTATTGTAATGACAAAATATTGATAAAATTTATTCTGTTTCGAAATATAACATTCAGTATTTTTAAGATTACAAATACTTCAAATACTACAAAACACAGTACTTCCGTACAAAATGAAACACGCGCGCGCACACACACACACACACACACACACACACACACACACACACACACACACACACACACACCGGGCGCGCGGCATCATAGATCTACATCGCGCGCGTTCCACGTGTAGACTCGCGCCGACCTGGCGACTTTGCGTCGCTCTGTAGAGCGTTCTTTTCAACGAAATGCAACGAGTCACCCCATCACATTAAAGATCTTTAAAAATGCTGCAAGTTTCATAAGAATAATTGTTTCGATAAACGTAGTAGGAGACGAGTTAGAAGCGATTTAAGATCGATTACCTATTTATTTTCGTCGTTTTCGTCAAATATGTCGGCAAATATCCATCGTAGGAAAAAAAGTCATATAACATGAATTGTAGAGCGCAAAAAAAGCTACAAATTGGTCACCTTAATTTCTCTGTAGCTTTCCAGGGAGCCGAGTTATTGCAAAAAAAACCGTTTTTTCAAGATGGCGGAAAAGCCTCCGCATATTTTATCCCGCCAACTTAGAGTTAAGCTTTTCTACATCCCCCCAACACCCTCCAAAAGGAATTTTGCATATTGGATTTTTTTTCCAGGTAAAGCATGATTTCCCGACAATTTGACTGGACTATTATCTCTCCACCGTTCGCGCGTCTTCTCGTTCGCGTTCACATACTTTTAT